>AYJT01107608.1:0-16447 GCA_001278415.1 Ocimum tenuiflorum
GTCACATTCGTGTAGGATAAATTTATCTGCACATCATCGGTTAGGATACAAATCCGTCAATCAGAAATTTTAAAATTTTCAAATTAAATAAATTTATATATAAATATTTAAAAAATATTCTTGCATAATATATAATTAAAAAATGAATGAAATAGCATTATATATGTATACATACAAAAATAAAGTATAATTTTTCGAAATAATGTCTTGGTATAGCAGATGGGACCTCCAATAAGTTAACCAAGGTTAGGGGTTCGAATCTCGCTAAGCTTCATGGAAGCAAGCTAATGATGTAGCTAATTTAAATAAGTTAACTACCTAAAAAAGTTATGAAAATTTGTTTAGATTTTCTTTTTTTTGGGTTGAAGAGAGAAGAAAAATAGAGATCTGTTTTGAATTTTCTTTTTGGAGGAAATTACTTTTTTTTTTTTGAAAAAAAGTGAAGTGCACGGAAAAATTCCGCCACTATTGCTGTTTTGCGACGAAAATGTTGGCGATATTTTTGTAGTGAAAAGAGACGAAAAAACAATTCAGTGTACCTGTTTGAGGTTTTGGGAGAAGTGAGCAAGAGGAATCATTCCCCCATCGTCGATGTTGTGACACTTCTTTATGTCGAGCTTGGCGAGCTTTTTGCATCCGACAGAAATGGCAGCTAAACCGGAAGATGTAACGAGAAGGCATCCTCGACTTTCTAGTGTGTGAAGCTTCGCACATTTCGACAATGCTATGAAGGAGGTATCAGTTATGGATGTGCAGTAGGCTATGTTGATCATTTCAAGGCTAGGGCAACCACCAGCAATTGATAAAATGCTGGAATCGGTAATTCCGGCTGATCTAGAAGAAAGAACGAATTCGTTTCAGACAAGAAAGACTTTATATGCAAATGGTGATGTGAGACATATTAATGTGACCTGTATAGGTCTATCTCTACGAGCTTCGAACAGGAAAGGCCGACGCATGTGAGACCCTCGTTGGTTATGTTCAGACAGATCGCTAACTTCATGCTCGAAAGATTCGAGCACCTTGAGATGGATTTCAGGCCTGCAGTTAGAATGTACGTTGACCAAAATAACTCATCTCATCGTTATATAATCAAAATTAACTCAATTTCTAAATAATCTAAACTTTCTATATCCATATTACGCTAACAAAATATATCAAAATTAAGGCTCTTTTCATTTTCCTTAATTTAAGACACATAAGGCTCATATTTATTTTAAAATATATGAACAAATTTTTTTTTTCATTTTAAGGTTTATTTAATCACAATTAAGATTAATTACATCCCAGTGTTATAATAATATTGTTAGAATTAAAATTTAATCTAAAAATATTTGTATATGCATGAAAAAAAAGTATTTTTTTTTTATTTTCAGTCCACATTTTTTCATGTACACAACATGAAGAGAGCTTTAATCTGCTATATTATCTGCATAAATTAGATTTAAAACGTGAGATTTATGATCGTTTGAAATTCAAAGTAACTTTGGTGACATTTATGATGTCATCTATTTTTGTCCTTTTGAAGGGTAATGAATATGCACGATCTGTCCAACGGAAGAACATCTCATATATATTAGCTTTTGTGAAGGAGAGTATTTTACCTTCGTCGTTTATTTCGTTATCAGTGAGATCTAGCTCCTCAAGAAGATGGCAACGCTGGCCTATCAAGACGAAAGCTTCGGCAGAAACGGAAGTGCACGACTCCATCTTGAGAGAGACGAGGGAGGCGCAAGAATTCGTTATGTGGGCGAGCGAAACATGCGTTATTTTCTGGCAGCACGTGATGTCGAGCTTCTGCAAGTCTTTATGCTTCGTAACAAGCGACGATAGTCCTTCGTCTGTCACTCCTACACACTTGCTCAGGCTCAGTTCCTTCAGAGAGACGCACCAGTTCCCGATGGCCTTGAGCCCGGAACATGTGACGTGGCAGCCGTCGAGTTTCACGGATAGTAACATCGAAAGATATTGCAAACTCTCGGCAAGTGCAAGATCCACCTGAGAAATCAAAAGACACTAAGGCTCCGTTTGATTTATATCTTAAAAAAGCCAAATACCCCATTAAAGTTACGAGAAATTGTTTGTTTGCATTTTTTTTAATTAAGGAGAGAGAAAAAATAGAGATGAATTTTGAATTTATTTTGGAGGGAATCACTTTTATGGAAATACGAAGCGCATTGGAGAAACCGAACCAAACCAACAAAATCGAAACCCAAACTTTGAAAAGAATTGAAAGCAGAACCGTCCAAACTAGTTTTAATAACCAAAACTAGATAAATAAGATTGGTTCGGTTTTTGGTTAAACCCAAAGTTCTTGATATATCTTTTCTAATTTTTATGCAGTTTTATCTAAATAAAAATAACACCTGAATCAAACAAACAAATAAATTATCATGCAATGATAAAAAATCCAATAAAGATTAATTTCATGCATAAAAAATATCAAAGAGTTGATCGATCATTAATTTAGTAAACAAGCACAAATGTTCTCAAGCGTGAAATCATATTGTAAAATATAGATTATTAATAAACAAAGACAGGTTCGGTTTGAACCAAAATAATTTTTGTCGAAACCAGTACAGATCCAAACTAAAATTTGGTTCCAACATATAGAACCCAACAAAACCGTGGAGAAAAATAACCAACCCATATCGTACCAAATTGTTCTGTTCTGTTCTGTTCGTTTTTTTTAGGTCGATTCTGCATGATCCTAGTACTAGAAAAATAGGAAACGATGTGAGACTTACACGAGAACCATATGATAAAATGAGTTGCCGCAGACTTCCAGCAGCACTTATTAGAGAAGACAAACCAACGTGACTCATTTTCTGGCAGCTCGACATATCAAGTGTCTGTTAAAAAATAATAATCATCAGTTCCCTAGTACAAAATCCAGACAGCAAACTTTGTAATCCTTAAATCAATCTCAGATTTCTGATTTTTTTTAGATGCTTATCAAAGAATTGTATAATGCTTTTGTGACAAGTGCAAATTATTAACAGAAAACACGAAAATCCCGATTTCTAGCCTGAGATTTTGCACTTTTTATGACATAAAATAGAGCTCTGTAAACTTTTTTAGCAATAATGTCAGTGCAACACCATCAAACCATTTACATTTGATCTGTAAAAAATTAAAAAATGTCCAAATCTTGAATGATTTCCAATGACTAGTCCGAAAATAAGTACCTCCAATGATTTGCACATCGGAGCTGTGAGCCTGTCATCGTCAATTCCAAAGCACCCTTCAAGAACCAGATCTTCGAGGTGTTGCAACTCTAATACTTGTGACAAACATTTATTCGTGATCTGCAAAAGTGAAAATGAGACCCCATGAACCTCTTACTACATTGTTGCACTATATTTTCAAGGGATTTCACAAAGAACGAGCGAAAGGATAATGTAGAAACTCGGTTTGTGCATATGAAACGATGGGGTAATAGAAGCAACAACATAGATAACAATCTTGCAATTACATAAGCAATAGAAATGGGAAACCTACAAATTTGTCACATGAATATAATAAGTAATATCATATTATATTATATTATTTAAATATGCACCATAAGTCCATAACCATCAATCCCTCTACCATGAAAAATATTTTCAACACATTGGACCCGCATTAGGATCTACCAGGTGTTGACCATGTAACTTTTATTTTTCAAAACCAAATTAGGCATTTACAAGCATATCAAAGGCAAAGGAACAGCAGCAGCAATGGAGATATTTTGGTTGGGGAAATTGATCAAACATATGGTCAGATAGCAATCAAGAGATAGCAGATATGGATTAGGATTTGATTTCAGTTATCTACTTTATTTTGATTATTTATTTTCAGATATTTAATAGTTTTACGATTTCTTTTTTGAGTAGGATTAGTAGATAGTCTCCATTATGTATAGTAGTTTTTTAGTAAATAAGGGTAGGAATTTCTTTGATGTTTGGTACTGGACAATTTTCAATACAGTTAATTATTTTATTTTCTTAACAAAGGTCGCATTTGATAGAGTTAGCAATATCAGTTCGCCACATTTCGAACAAGTGTTGATATCCAACTTCTCAAGCAACTCATCAATTCGTAAACTTTCCACTTTCAGAAACACGCTCAATTCAGTGGCAGAAGATAAAACAGATAACAAATCAAGTAGAGCTTGCAAATAAGAATGAAGACTGTGACTGAGAAAATCACTATCAACTAATCTATAAACCGAAAAGCTGCAACTTCTAGTTCGGTATAAAGGATCAAGAGTTAACACAAATTTTAACTCATCGAAATAATGTATTTATCTTCATCACTCAAACCTTTAGCAGACATAAATCATATAACAACAACTACATAATATAAAGCCAATCATATCATAGATTTCACATAAGAACAACTCGTTTTATCATGTGAAGAATAATTAGTAAGCCAAACACAGCAACATTGAAACACCATAAACCAAAAACATCAATCCTTAATCAAGTCAAAAACCTGGAATTATCACGAATCTTATGCCCAACCTTCAGCAAACATAAATCATATCACGAAAACAAAAACCTAAGAATCATACTCGTGTTAACATCTAGTTAATAAAAACACTACTACATAACATAAAGCCAAACATGTCATGAATTTTACACAAGAACAACTCATTCAGTCATGTCAAGAATCATCAATAAACCAAACAGAACAACTTGAAACAAACATAAGTCAAAGACACCGATCCTTAATCGAATCAAAATCCCAGAATTAGCACAAATTCTACACTCATCAAAATAATGCATTTATCATCATCACTCAAACCTTCAGCAAACATAAATCATATCATCAAAACAAAAATCTAAGAATTCATACTCATGTTCACATCTAGTTTATGAAAACACTACTAAATGAGATAAATCCAAACATGTCATGGATTTTACCCAAGAACAACTCATTTAATCATGTCAAGAACCATCAATAACAACTTGAAAACAACATAAGCAAAAAAACATCAATCCTTAATCAAAAAAAAAATCCAAGAATTAGCTGCATACCGGCAAGTAAGAGAGATCCAAACTCCTTATATCTTTGCACTTAACAGCAATCAATCCAACACCTAAATCACCAACACCCAAACACCATTTCAAGCTAAGCAACCTCAATTTCCTACACCCCACAGCAATACAACCTATTCCAATATCCGTAATCAATTTACACCTCACCAGCCACAGCCTCTCCAAGTTCTTGGCGTCAGCTATCGCCGCCGCCGCCAAATCCTTGAGCTCCGTCGCGTTCGACAAATCAATCTCCACCAAATTAACACAACTCGCCACCAAATTCGACAACCCCACATGAGAAAAGAATCTGGACCTCGAAAGATTAACCGACCTCAACATTTCCTTACAGCAACCAGATATCACAGACAGTGAAACATCAGTTACCCTTGGACACATCGAAAGATCAAGACTCGACACAAAACGATATCTGCTCAAAACTTTTGACAAATGCTCGGAGCGGAGGGGTTTCAAGCATTTCCTGTGACGAGATTCAATGGCGTAAAGCGACCTGCAAACGAGTGAGAATGACTTTTTATCGCAAGGGTTCTCTTCGAGGAAATCGAGGATCATGAAGACTATCTCCTCGGACAAAATATCGAAGCGGTTGAAGCTGGATTCTGGGACTGAATTTTGCTTCGTCATTGCAAATGGGACTGGATTGTCTTGGCCAAAGATCGGATTTTTCTAGATGTAATGTGTGAATTTCGGCTCAAAACTTTGTGGGTTTCAGCTTGGAATTCTGTTTTTCACGGATAAAAGGAGGAGATTCTGAAGGCAAAGATGATGGATAGCTGTGTGTATAAACAGTAATTTTGTCCGATTTCGGTGAGTGAGAATAATGGTTGAAAACCAAAAATAAAAACAAAATTCGGAATTTGGAAATAACCGTTAACAGAAAAGATACTGGCATTTGATTATATAAGCAGTTGTTGAGCTCAAGAGGCAGAAGGAGTGATATGGAGGAAGAAGGATGTCTGAAATTTCAAGGATGCCCTTATTCTGTCATTTTCGATATTTGGCAATGGGGTGGGGTCATAGGCTTTTTATAAATGACATAATTACCCTCTGTGCATTCTTAGGTCCATCATTAGTCTACATGTAATTTCTTTTGAGGAAAAATATAGTTGAATATCATTCACATATAGGTGATTGGTGATTCATATAAAAATAGCATTGTCGCTAATGGGTTAACCAAATTGTGAAATAAAATTCCCTAGCATTAAAAGGTGAGAAATATATAATTGCATTTTTTTTTATTTTCGATGTGTTCATAGATACAAATCATATAAGAATTCAAAAAGAATTGAATGAAATAAGAAAATGCAAGAATAAGTAACAAGATAACATGACAAATTATTTTAAGAACACTTAGAAGAAAAAAAAAAAGAAAATACAAACGCAATATCGTGATTGCCTTGATTAGACAAGTAAATTTGAAATATAAGTAAAAAAAATATTATGTAGAGAGAGAGAGAAAAAGGCTGGTGGGGGGTATATTGGTAATTAAGGAGTGACATGGAGATAGCCGTACGAGAAGGACAAAGAAAAGAGGCGAGGGTAGTTTGGGGAAAGAATAAAGTGATGGGTTTTATTTATCCAGCTGGAGTGGCAATAAGCAGACTCGGTTCCATTTGGTGCAGAAAATATATGAGGAAGGACATATCCGGAAGTCGAAAAGGACGAAATTATCAACATTAAATAACCATTTTATCGTTCAATCAATATAAGAATAATTATTGGTTTAGAAAAATCAGGTTATGATAATATTCACGAAAAAGTTTCAGATGTTTTGAGAATTGTTTATTGGGTTAGAAACGAAAAATTAAAAGAGCCGCGATCTAACCTTTAATAAAAGCGAGTTGGGTTTGAAATATTTCAAAAATTTATTTAACTTTATTTGAGAAAAAGATATATGGATAAATAACTTATCGATATGGGCTTTTTTACTCTCATGTTATGACTTATTTATCTATAAAGATAAATAAGCTTGGTCTATTTATTAATCAAACAAGGCCTAACATAGATTTATTTAATACAAAATGGGTATATATTTGAATTAATTAAAATAAATTATTTACATTCGTATAAATTATTTAAACGGTCTAACACATTGACCTAACTTTTAAAAAGAACATAAGCCTACCCCATTAGGAGCCGAACAAAATGCCTTGTATTCCATTTCGTACATCTCGCCTAATTTATAAAATATTCCTCCAAATTTCCTAGACTCGCTCATGTGCCATTTATTTTCTGTTGCAGTTTTTTTAATTAAGTCAAGTTTATTTGATCAAATTCATTTGTATAATATTTTTTCAATTATTATTAATTATTAACCAAATAAAATTAATTCTTTCGACTTTAGGCTTAGGTATGCTGGATGAAAGATTTATATATCCTAATTTAAATTTGATAAACTCACATTAATGACTATAAAATTATCTAAAGTATTAAAAATTGAAATTAAAAATAAATATTAATTATTATTACAATCCATACTTGAATCGAAGGCCGGCAGCCGGTGCTCGAATACTACATATATTACAACTTTGTATATATGAATGTGTGCAACTCTACGTCTAATATCGAAATCCCTCTATTTTAGAATATTGTATTCCTACAATATAAAACCATGTTGAACTGTTAATCAGTACACATGATACAAGAATAGAAGATAAAATACGACTTTTAATAGATGATTTTTGTTGTAGAAAATGGATCACAAGTCCGAAATATAGACAATCTCACAATGAAGTAACATTACTAACATACCATATCTGTAGTCACCACCAACTTATCTGTTGGAGTATCTTGTCTATGTGAAATAGATGTTTTCGAACACGATATATATGCACACTGTACAACACGGCCGCTAAAGTCACCACCATGAACGACGATAATATCAACTTCCAGAAATCCTACAACACGACAATGGCAAGAAAGTAGAGCCCTGAGTCTTCCTAAGCCATAGGATATACTATGAGTTCTAAAAGATAATACGAACTATCCAGAATTTCAGATAAATGTATAAATTATAAAAGATTGTTCAAATATAAGATGACTTTATTCTTTAGGCACTGAAAAGTTAAATCAGCATTCAACACGCCATGTTTTAAACCTCTTGTGGGATCAAAGGAAATGAACATTGAACCTTTTCAAATGAAATCACCTAATATTTGAACAATTTATGTGAAATTTCAAATCTCGGGCAAAGGATGGTCACCTGTGGATCGGAGACTATCATTCCTACAACGTAAGTCATGAAATCGAGAAGGCATTGAAGCGAATTCTGGACACCGCCAACCACACAACGATCATTCTCTACTAGGTGATCCTGTTCGAGTAATGAACAATTTACCAAGAATCATAAACTCAACCCCAAAAAAGTCATAACATGCTTCGTCTTGAACTATTTCTTTTTCACAAGTTTGAGTCTGCTTGCCTGCATTTGTTGAATGACAGACAAATCGAACATCCACAAGCCGAGTCGAGACGAGGCTACTCCACCCATCAACATGTATGCTGATACGGTCTCACCCTTGATGAATATGGAAGCAACACATAACAACAGACAAGCCCACTGAAACCCAATATACTAATTAGACTCAGATAGACCCCTCGACTAATTCTTCCAATAAACGACGAGAAGCACAACTACCTGAGACCATATCGACCAAAGACCAGTCCTCAGAGTCGAGATGCGAGACTCCAACACCGGGTAGCTGAACGTGGCCGCAATCCCAACCGTAGCACTCACTCCACGCGCGATCCCAATGACGTATGCAGGTATCCCCCACCACTCGAGAGCGGCAGTCATCAACGTCCCGAAGCTGAAACACACCCGCTTAATCGGGATCATCAGAAACGAACGAGACTATCATGCAAGAGCAGAGTTTACCTGAGCACAGTGAAATACAACAACGCGAGAGCCAACCCCGGAAGAGCAACTTCTTGGCCTAAATAAACCCTCCAAGCATTTATGTAAGGAAGGCTCAAAAACTGCTCTATTGCAGTCCCTTTCAAGCTGGATTCGGGCTGGCCCGCGTGAATCAGGGCTTCTTGTTCCTGATCTTCGGGCTTGTCCGAAGATCTCGACACCCTTCTTTGGCTGGCATCTCTTAAACGAGGAATACCGTTGTAGACAGACATCATGAGAAGATATATCAGGAAGACGGATAATATGTTCCAGATTGCGAGAGTGATGGCAGAAGCAGTTAGTGAGACGAAGCTGATGATGACGCCGGTAACTACGGGGGCGAACAGCTTGCAGGTGAGATCGATCCTTCGTATGATTGAGTTCATCTTTGTCAGAACTCTGGGAGATTCGCCTTCTGATATCACAACAACCCTGTGAAAGAAAACATGGTGGTAACCAAAACGCATTAATTTTTGTAACGCCTATATTCCTAGGAATTAAATAACGCCACTAAAATGAAATAAATATTATTATTATTATTATTTAGCCTTCTATTGCTTACTTTAAATTATATACAAGGCTAAATAATGAAGTATATTTAATTTTAGTAGTGTTTATTATTCCCTAGGAATATTGGCGTTAGAGTTTTTCTTTCGAAATCAAGAAAGGGAGGCAAGGCCTATGTAATACCATTCTCTTTCAACCAAGATAGTTCCGGCCAGAGAGGAGAGCACAGCTACTGCTCCGGAGACGTTGATGAGTACAAGGAGGGAGATGAATAACGAGTAGTTTACAGTGATGGAGTCGACGTACATTAGTATTGCAATGACTGCACCTCCAGCAACAACAAATGACAGATTTTGAGTTAGAAGCCAGACCTTGAGAACCTGATCATAGACAAGAAAAAAAAACAGACAAATTATTGAGCCCCCAAAGACTATTATAATTACATGCATATAATAGAAGAAAAAAAGGCAGCACCCTGAAAATTCAAGACTTTAATGGCATTTCTTTTAGCCGTAACACAAGTTATAGCATGTGCTTGCTTCCCAAGCTCGTAAAACTCTTTTGAGTAGACTAGCCATGAAAAAACAATAATCTCACACAAACTCTTATTTTACTAATAAGTCTCTAGACTTCATATCAATATCAAGTACATCTTGAGTTCTTAGATCATAAATATCTGAAGAGAAAGATTATAATAGTTCAAATCATCAAGATTTTCATTTGCTGTATTATGAAATACTTCAATCTTGCTATCTTCACCAAGTCATATTTCTTCCTCCAACTACAACTAAGTTATATATCTCCATGTTATTTCCACCTCTTTATTTAATGTTCCATCACCAATGCTCATTTTCTTTTAAAACAAATCTATCAAGAGCACCCTTTTGACACAAACTACGTTTTTTCTTTAAGATTGTTGTTTTCTACTCCTAGAATAACATAACAGCAGAGATATAGAGTGTGGAGTGCTAAGATAAAAGAAAAGAAAAGGGAACGAGCAAATATAAAATACCCCACACACAAGTGTGTTCAATATTCCAATACTCAAAAACATAATAAATCCTAGAATCTAACCCTCTTATACAGAGGCGATTTGAAATCCTAATCCAACTAAAAAGGAAAAGATAAACCAAATAAATCCTAATAATATTCTGGCCATAACTAAATAAGCTTTCCTATCTAATAAGATCCATATATTCTCTTTCCATGTGTATTACACAGCCTTAGTTGAGATCATAAAACACACGTGTTGAAGTTGAAACATGAGATGCAGCTACGGAATATCAACAACAACAAAAAGAAAAAAGAATTCGAGCAAAGGGGATGAAGCAAACCCGAGTGTAGGACAGCTTATCGACCAACTCTCCGATGAAGGGACCAAAAAGTGCAGTTGAAGCAGATTCTGCAACACCATAAGCAGCAGCAAGAAGCAGAGAGTCTGGCCAGACATTGATCATGTAAAGACCCACCGAGAATTCCCACATCCTGTTGGCTCGAAAAATCGAGTTTCGTCACAACAAGGTCAAGATTCTTGAAAATACAAAAGGATTTGATGAAGTTGTTCTTTTTGAAGTTGACATGACTTTACTTAACTACTTCTTAGATTATCCCACTACAATGCAGTTTATGATGGCTGTGGATCATAGTCCTAATCAAATTCTGTCAAAATGAGTGGCATTTTCTACAATTTCAGAATAAAAACTACCTTTTTTGATACAGTGAAATACATGTGTTCAAATTAAAAGCGCAAAATTTGGCTAAATTTTGAAGCAGTTCTACTTGAGATTGCACAACTCGTTAGATGCTATTAGGACGCTTAAACAGAGTATAGTGCTTACTGCTTAAGCAGGACTTTAGGCAACCAACCTAATTTTTTTAATTTATTTATTCTTCAAATTTCACATACTAATCCCCATAAACTCCCATTTTTAATTCTAAATGAGTATTTCGGATACTAAATCATCCCAATAAAGCAACAAATGATATCCTAACTTTTCAATTTGTTCTATTCTTTTAAGGTTAAGAAAACAATATAAAAATTGTATGTCTATTATACATTTATACCACATTTGGACAAGTATGATTAAAAAAAAAAAACATTTTTAGTTATGGAGGTGGCAACCACAGGCAAAACACTGAACGAAGAAAAACATGAAGACTACAAGAAAGATTAAATAATAATAATAATGAAATCTATCACAATGCCTCAATCAGGAGTTCAAACAGAAATGCAAATAACCAAAATTCTCAAGAATTTCAGCAATATAAAACCCCACAAAAAAAAAACCCAGATAAATAAATTAGGAATTGTGTGCAGAAAAGGCAAGAATCAAGAAAAATGAAATAAACCTGCAACACCATCTGGCCAGAAAGTGACCAACATATAAATTTATGAGTGGAGAAGAAGGTAATGACTCTGTTTCTTGCTCATCTTTCGATATTTCCATTTCTTTTCTTTCTTTTTATTGGAGAGTTATTTATTTATTTGGGAAAATAATTTAATTTGATACATTCTCGGATTTATTGAATATGCATGCGGCGCATTATTACTTTTTCGGACTTGCATATTCATAAATTATACTCCAGGAAAGATTTTTGATAAATCTTCTATTATACACACATTTTAAGCGGAGGAATCACCTGCTATATATATATATATATGACAAACTTCGTGGTATATATCGAATTTTTAATATTTATTTTTAATTTTAATTTTTTATATTTTAATTTAATTTTACAATTAATCAGTTATTAACATGAATTACAATTATCTTAATTATTGGCTATTAAAAATATGAAATTATATTTTAATAATAATAACATATTCCCATTTGATATAAAATTAACATTAATGAGTGTAAGATTAAACTGAAAGATCAAAATGAAGATTAAATAATCAAAATGAAGATTAAATATTAAACAAAATAGTAAAAACTCAGCGATTAAAGTATAAGATATAAATTGTAAAAACTTTATGATTAATTTTATATTTCATATTGATATAAAGTAACGATCTAGTTCACAAGTTGAAATATCGTCAAGCTCAATTTTAACACATTTTATTAATAAGCTTCTATCAAATTGAAATTCGAGTAGTTCAACGGATTCAAATTTTAATTCTAAAACCAATGAGAACTAAATGTTGTCTGAGAATAAGGAATTAATTCAAGTCATGATTTTTGAAGATTTAGACGGATGGGAACTTAAAATCAAAATCAAGCATTTCACTTGAACTAAAAGAAACATCACTTTTTTTTTTAACTTTTTACCTCTAACGAAATGCTTTCTAAAAAGTAAACTAGTCATAATCATCCGAGTCCTCGGAATCTAGGGTTAAGATTGATTTCTAGTTCATATACATTACTCGGTTACATGATTAATTCACATTTTCTTTTCGAGTGAGTTCTCGTTAGATCTGATTTCTACTACTACTCATAGTCATAGGTGAGAAAAACAATTGTAAAGACAAAACTCAAACTAATAAAAGAAATCTAACAAGGTATTATAAACCCTGAAGCATCATCTATTCTATCATAACTTATAAGAGCATCAACCTTAGAAGATTATAACAAAAGAAAATAAAAAATTAAGATGCATATATATTAAAATAATAATAATAACAATAATACCTGGTACCCCATCTGGCTAAAAAGTGGCCAATATATAAGTTTATGAGAAGTGAAGAAGAAGAAGAGGAGGAGGAGGAGGAGTACTCTTCTTGCTGAATCAAAGCTTCATCCATGGCGGCTGCTACCGCTTCTTCTTCTTCTTTCTTTCATCTTTATTAGTTAGCATCGATTAGATTTTAAAGATAAATCATTTGATCTGTTGTCATATCTGAGTGTAACTGCTTCACTTGTCGTTTGCTGCAGCAACATTTTTATTTATTTATGGCATCAATGACTTGCCCACGCTTCTCAAGGATAAAATACCATTAATTGGGTATCATCATCCAAATTCTCTATTGCATAATAGTGTTACTGTGTTACATTGTTTAAATTATTAACATGTATCCTAATCAATAAAGATCAATCATGTTCTTGATAAAGAAAGGTTTTTAGCATAATTAATCTCCGCATGTCAAAACTCCGTACAGTATAACACAATATCTAATAAAGGATTTGGAGTAGAGGATACTTATGGTATTTTATTTTTTTTCATTTGTAATTTTTATGATTTGGTTTAGTCCTTTGATTAAATTGGTAGGATTTATTAAACCCGTCTAGTGTATATATAATTATTATTTTAGCTTTTTAATTACTGATTATTTTACAGTTATATCTGATGATAGTTATATACCTTAATTAGGTATAATAAACCATACTTTATGACTGTAAAACGTAACTATCATAATAAACTAAAATTGTAAAATAAAGTGTAATATAAAAATGTAATCGGTATTTATGTGTGTCCTTAACAAAGGCCGAGACTATAAATCACGTTAAACATTCCACATTGATTGGAGATTAAAGTCCGGGGCATATTATAATGGTTACAAGTTAGTTTTGAACTGAATAGGCATCTAACAAAACGAAACTCTGACTTGATGGTTTATATAACAATAGAGAGACTAGGCGTGGCCCATAGAGTAACGTGATGGAGACACTGGGTTTGATGGAGCATTAATATATTACGAGTAGGTGACATTAATAAATACATCAGCCAGCATGCATGATTGCTTCTTTCTTGAAATTATTTTAATATCGAATGGAAGTAAACCAATTAGTTAGTTATATTTGGCGAAGGATGGAGCTTTTTTTTCCATCAAGAACCTGCATGAATTTTAGCTTAAGTTGGGGGTAATAATTCATACCCAATAAATTTTTATTGCGTCGATCAGTTAATATTCAATTTGTACCCAATCAGTTAAGAAAATATTCGATCCAAATTCAATCTTTTAAGTAAAAATAAGAACACAATAAGGATATGATAATATATTAGTTTAATAAATAAGATAAGTATCCAGGCCTATAAACATGATAAGAATTTGATAATTAAAAAAATTAAAATGATATTAATTGCAAATTTTAAGACAAAAAATTTGTAGGGTGAAAAAAATATTTTTTTATAAATATATTAAAGGATATCTGTGTCAGATTAGAGATTCGTTTGATTAACCAACTGCACAAGAATCATATATGCTTAATGGATTATATCTAATCTATTCCTTACTCAGACATAAATACAAATACGATATGAATTTTTTGGATCTTTATCTAGTTAATTTAATAATAATAAATTCAATAAAACATAATACTGACTTTATTATCATGAGGATTTGTACTGTATCGAAAATTGTCACCCCCTCAGAGGTGTTATCTAGAGCTTAATTGTATATTTTTACTTCTTTATTAAGAATCAACTTGTTTGACACTTGAGACAATCCACCCACACACATTATATACATTGATGTCATAAAAATGCTCTCCGAAGCTTATAAATTTACATGCGTCAATCATTAGTATTAACAATCAAGAATGAAACGCATTCTGTGGTAGATGATCCGAACTGTAAAAGTAAAACGATGTTGTTTTTGAACTAGTAAATCATATGTATTTCAGAGAGGCAATGAATCTGCAATCATTCTTGTTTACCTGAACAAGTGACAAAACTGTTTTGACAATCAATCGAAGGAGTATACATAGAACAACAGATGTGGGCCAGAAAAAGCATCCTAGTATGCATAATCTCCAAGAACAGAAACTTGTAATAATCGCTCCATGATCATGTAATGTAATGATGTCGACCAACACGTTTAGGATGATTCAACTCCATATATAACCCTGCAAGAAACACTCAATCTTCGTCATTCATGTGTTGCATCGTCCATGGTACTGAGTGAAAGAGAACAAACAAGCAGGGAAGATTGATAATTTCATGCTTGATGAGTAGAAAATGAGGACATAATCCATCACCAATCAATTCCCATGTCGTCATCACCATTGAGTAATTTGGTTCATTATGGTTTGGTCACTTTCAGTGGCTTACCCAGGAATTTAGAAGTGGTCATTTTCCTTCACGGTTATATATGGTTATGAATCATTAATTGACTATAAAGAACTTCAAGATAAACATGCCATAAAACTTAGGCTGCAGAGCTTCCATAATATTCACCAAAATTCCAACAAGATCATGTCACCTACTTCTTTCTACTGTCTTGGGATTTAGATATCTTTCAAGAATTGTGGTATCTTGTAGTTGAAGGATAACCCCTTGATGTTATGGGAGTATGTGATCTCTTACTAAGACCAAAGAATGCCCAGCACATAAGCGCTTATTTCAAATCCTGACGTAGACTTCGTTTTCTTTTTTTTTTGTTACAAATAACTCATCCTTCTTGCCACTTTATATTGGCTTCTCATTCATTTCTGGGTTGAACCTTCAATTATAAACTATGATGATTTTATTCAACGTGGCACTCAATTGGTGAATGCAAATATGACGCTGCACTGCCAGCTTTCCCTAGTAGGAGAACTCAATAAAATCGGAATTGAAAATTCTGATAATTTGTAACGTAGTTGAAAAGTTGTGAGTATTTTTGTAGTGTGTCTTCAATTCTTTCGTATTCGGTTTTCATTACATCCGATTCAAGGGAGAATCCGAAGAACAAGGGAAAATTATTTTCACCGATTGAATAAACAGAAGAAGAGCAAAATCATCAATGAATTGGATTGCTAAAGAATTCAACTAACCTTCTATTTGCAGAGCAGATCAAGAATCATCATCCGAATCAGAATCACTAGCATTGTAACCTGTGAAAAAAGATTCCCCAAAATTCCATCACATCATCTCAATTTTGATCAAATCAAAGCAGGATTGCGAATTTCACCAGGACGTTTAAATCGAACTTTCCACACCGAAGACCTCACTCTCGAAGCCTTCGCCATCCAAAAATCTCCCTGAATTCATGAATTCACATCCATATGAATCCACAATTCAAAGCAATTCGATAGAGAGAGAGAGAGAGAGAGCTAGGGCAAAACCTTGTCGGCGTCTTTGCGAA
>AYJT01107634.1:0-11788 GCA_001278415.1 Ocimum tenuiflorum
AATATAAATATGTAGGAGTTCTCTAGAGAAGTTGACGAGTAAGTCGTCCTAGAGTTTGACTCTGATTTTTTGGCTCAATAATATTTGTATGCAATATGAAGTAATTTATGATTATAGTCTTATAAACCTTATACGATATACAATATAATATGATTTTTGTAGAATAAATTTAGACTAAAAACTTCTTAACAAAATAAATTATCATAATTAAACGGTGGCGAGAGTGTCGACGCTTGGCTATTTACCTGGAAATCATCTCTGGAAAATGTGCAAATTTTGTCTTTTTTATTTATCATGTCAAAATACCAATAACTTTAATTAAAAAGTACTTCAACCATGTTTCAGAACAAAATTTAAACTTTGTATTACAAATATTTTTTAATACGAAACAAAAACTGAGGCGAGATTGGTTTTGGATTAGGATATTTCATCCCACAAATTCGACCACCCTCCATCCATCCATATCGTTTTCGATGGATGATAAATTGACCCTTCTCAAATTCCCACCAAACTAAAATTATGAGCATTAGGCCACAAAATATTATTATTATTAATTAATGTGTGGCAGTAAATTTAGGGGGCGATGATATTTTAGTTAAGACTTTTTTAAGTGACTCTGATTTGTGATAAATCTGTTTGTATGACAAAGGCATTTTACTTATTACTTCACTTATCCTGCCAAAATACATGCAATAATAACTACGATTAGAAGTTTTATGGACATACTTCGGAAGGGTCAAAACCTATCAAAGAAGTATGAAAAGAACTAAGTAGTTTGAACCAAGTCAGTCATTCAAAAAATGCAGTTCGAAAAAAGTTGTTTGAAAGTAAAACATGTGGGAAAATTAATTAGTCGAAATACTTACACCCTCGATGGACCAAGTTGATATTTATCTAAACAAGAGACCCAATCAAAATAAGATCCCAATTGACATACACAACAGAAATCGTATGGATTTTCTTTAGGATTTATTCTTATATATAGGTGTTAGTTTCATATGACTATGTGTGATTTAATTTTCTACCATTTTGCGAAACACATTTTCAATTTGCAATCAATGATTTTCTTATTTCGACCCATGAAACCTTTGAATGATGTTTTTTTTTTTCTAACAAACTCAAGTGCTTTAATCGTTATACTTCTACAATTTCAAACCACTACAAATGTTACCAGTTTCCCGTAAAAAATAAGAATCAGCCACCAGTGACATATATTCCTATTCCCTATAAATATTTTTTAACAACACATAAAACATTTATATATTGCACCTCAAAAATGAGTATCCTTCATTACACCTTTTTGTTATATTCATAATAAATAATAAAAATTTTAATTGAAATATAATAAAATTTTGATATGTAATACAGAATTTAACACAAAAATTTATGGGTCTATTTCCTAGTAACATCAAGAAATTCTTCACCATTGGCTTTTAGCCATGCGAGATTACAAACAAACCATATACAGTTAACTGCATACAAAATTTATTGTTTAATAATTGTAACTTGGAAGATCAACAACTCTTCATAACCTAGAAATTTCTTCTTTCTTAAAACTTCTAATTGTCATTGAGCCAGAAAAAAAAGAAAGAACAAACCTTTTCATAGTCGAGTAATCCAAACCATGTTATTGCTTAAACATTCTCTCTCTCTCTTTTTCGTCCCTTTTTTTCTTTTTTGATGAAGTTCAGATTCTTAATCGAGGGGGTAAATTGTCAAGTTTTTCCTCCTTTTTAATCTACAAAACAAGTAATTAGTTGCACAATTATCTGAAACCGGCTTTGGCTGCATCGTCAAGTTTTTTCATTTTATTTTTATTTATTTATTTATTTTGGAGAATTATCAATTTAAGACTCAAAAGATGATTTATCTGTCGATCCAGAACCCAAAAGATTGATTGTCGACCCAGGACACGAAAAATCACAAGATTGTCAATTCAGGACCATACTTAATGGTGTTAATAAGCCATCCAACGAAAGATGATGTATCCACATCACTCCCACAATTAGAGTAGATTAAAAATTTTCATAAAAAATTTTAAAATTGCAAATATAATTCTCTCACAAATTCATAATATTGCAGCTATTGTCTCTTATTCTTCTTTACGGTATATAGTTGTTTTCACAAGTTTTTTACTTTTTGTCTCTTCAATTCAATTGCAGACGTTTCTTCACGATACGTAATAACAACCTCATCTTTCGTTGGTTGGCTATTACCGTTAAATATGGAGGTCTTGAATCGAAAATATTGTGATCTTTCGGGTCTTGAGTCGAAAGTCTTGCGATCTTTCGGGTCCTGGATCGACAATCAATCTTTCAGGTCCTGGATCAACAATAAATCATCTTTTTGGTCCTAAATCGATAATTTTCCTTTTTTTCTTTTTTTTTAGTTGGGTTGCATTGCCAAGTTACAAGTAGGAGTCAGTAAAACGTTTTTCCCGTGCCAAAGTTCAAGTAATTAGATAATTAATTGGATGAGGGTGAATAAATCCTTAACATAGAAGAAAGAGAAAACCTTACAAGTTGTTGTAATCCCGGTTCGGATTCTTCTTTCTACTTCTATGTTACACTCAATATTACATGTTGAATCTTTATTATTTTTCATTTACTCAAATTTTTATGACCTAGTTTGGTTTTTAATAAAATTTAAGTGAGGCGAATAGCGAATTTTGGAATATGCATTGGAACACCAATTAAATATAACCATAAATCATCAACTAATTAAGAAGTAGGCATCTAGATGCAATAAAATTTTATACTAAAGTCATGGTCATAGGCGTGACATAGCTCTGAAACATAAATTCAGGAAACAATATGCACGATCAGATTCAAATATGAATAAATTGTCATCATAATTGAAAAACATTAAATCTAGACACACTTAGAAAAAATCAACACCTGCCCTATGCAGCATTTAAACAGAAAAACAGGTTCTTTCATTTTAGTTTTAATAAATATTTCAAATGTAGGTGAGTTTCTACAATGTAACAACAAAAAGCCTTTATGACTATGGGTCAAAGCCTCTGCCCTACTTTTATGGTAATTTGCCTACAATACAAGGAGATATGTGGCTCCATCTAATGCTTTCCAATTCCAAGTCTTCTTCAAAATGATGTGATGCAATTTTTTTGAAATGGTAAAAAAGATAAAAATAAAGTTTAATTTCAACATAGACCCCAAGTCTTTCATTCCTGTGTTATGATTGTCAATTTTAGACCGATGATAGAGAAGTTTAACAAAACAAACAAGAATAAGTTTCAATATTTTGTATTATTGTGAAGTCACGAAATTTCTAGATGGTGAGCCAATATGTTTCCATTGGAAACTAGTTATTCTTGTTTGTTTCTTAGCACCACAAGTCTTCCCAGTCTGTTAAAATCCCACTTCTGCAACTTCGCATTTTATGCCAACCATATTTCCAGGGAAAAGAAAAAGAAAAAGTTCCATACTAATATTGATTAATTAAATGAAGGGGAAAAAGTTGTGATACTGATCTGTGCACAAGTATTAGATTAACACTGTATTTCAAAACGAAACATGTCTGAAAATCTTCAGCAACAACAAAAGGCAACCCACAAAAGCAAGAAACGGAAATTCTTGACGACTTTCGCATAAAAAAAAGGCCATAAAATGAATTTCAAAAATCCTATAGCATTGATTAACAAAACCAACACAACTGAACAACAAAATGAATGTACATCATGATCTCCCTTCAATCCTCTTACAACTAATCTCATTCTTGAAAGTTGCATACAAATGAGTATCGGTGTAAACGGCTCGGGCCCGTATAGGGTGCTTGTGCCTATACCCTTTCCTCCTCTGCCTCAGCCTCTTCTCCTCCTCCTTTTTCTCATTCATCTTCGTTTCTTGATGAGCTTGTGTAGGCGCTACGTAAACAAAGGGTCCAGTTGGTATGTCTTTGAGTTTGAGAATAGGCTCCAAGACTTTGACCACATGGTTCATGGTTGGCCTCGATTTAGGGGAGTGGCTAAGGCATTGGTGGGCCAATGCAGCCACTTTTCTTGCCCCTTCGGTCGAGTACTGTCCTTCTAATCGCGGGTCCATTATGTTGTCGAGCTTATGATGATCCTTTAAATATGGTTTAGCCCAATCCACAAGATTCTGTTCTCGAGCAGGCCGTTTTTTGTCCATGGCGCGCCTCCCTGTTAACAGCTCGAGAAGGACTACTCCAAAGCCGTAGACATCGTTCATAGTTGTCAAATGGCCTGAAACAAGCATGTTTATTACATAGATGATAGAGCTGATGTGTTTTGAGGGGTTTGAGGTTTTTTAATTTTATTTATTCGTTTATTTATTTTTTTGAACCTGTCATGATGTATTCTGGTGCTGCATAGCCGTGAGTTCCCATTATGCGAGTTGACACGTGCGTGTTGTCGCCTTCCGGGCCATCCTTGGCCAGGCCGAAATCGGAGAGTTTCGCGTTGTAGTCCTATTAGAGGAAGAGATTGTGTGTGTTAGGAGGTTCTTATTTTTTGCAAGATTTATGGTACTAATTGGATTTTGAAGTGTTATTACAGAGTCGAGTAGGATGTTTGAGGTCTTGAAATCGCGGTAAATGACGGGTTTGTCTTCACCGTGGAGGAATGCGAGGCCTTTTGCTGCGCCAACTGCAATCTTGATTCTGTTCTCCCATGTTAAGGAGCTGGTATATCCTGCAAAAGAACAAGAACGATTTAAATTAATCGTCTAATTTCCATGTCACCGGTTCAGTGCGGCAATGAAAAATTGACTAAAATTTAAAATTTCAGCAATCCAACTGGGCATAGTTAACTTTCAATTGCTGAAGAAAACAGTTAGACATAGAATTGAATAAAATCTACGTAGTTTCTTATGTAATTCGGATAGTCTTTTATGAAACAAAATTTTTTCAAATAGTTTATCATGCAATTGATTGTTTGGCCCAGAAAATTGAGTATACATCAACATAAGCTCATTCTCATTAGTATTTTTATGTGGCTTATCTTGTTATAAATGAATTTCATATTTTTTAGATGAATGAATTACTTAATTGAGACCACAAACACAAATTTTATGAAACTAAATTTGTAAAAAATAGTCAACATGGGACAAAAAATGAAAGTCTCGGGTAAAAAATAACCAAAATAAAATGAGATTGTGTTCTATGGAACTAAAAATGTAATTTACTCATTTTTTGGGACTGAAAGTGCAACTGTCATGACTAAAATGAAATGAGACCGCTAAGAATGTAACACACTTACGTCGAAATAGATGGTTTTCAAGATTGCCTCTAGTCATATACTCGTACACCAAAAGCCTATGCTCGTCTTCACAGCAATATCCAATCAACTTCACAAGATGAGGGTGCCTCAGTTGCCCGAGAAGGACTACTTCTGTCTGTTTCAACACCCAAAAAATGGTTAAAAACCTATGTTAAAAGAATGTGTGTTTGTGTGTGTGAATGGATGCTGACCAGCCATTCTCTATGGCCCTGATCACCGTCCAAGTCGAGAAGCTTGACCGCAACGGGCTGGGGGTCTAGGCCCGGCCTGCACTTGTCATCAACAAAGCCCTTGTGCACGGGCCCGAACCCGCCCTCGCCGAGGAAGTTGGCCGATGAGAAGTCACTTGTGATGGTTTTGAGCTCGGAGAGGGTGAAGATGTGGAGATTTGATGCGAATTTGGAGTTGGAGAGGTCGCTGAGGCAGAGAGGCGAACCGGGATCGCTTATATCGGAGAGGGAGATTCTCGAGTTGGAGTTTTGGATTGAGACATGGATTCTTGGATCAATGATGTTGTGTGTGCTGTTGTTGAAACATGATGGGAACACCCATCTCAAGATCATCATCTTCTTCACTGCCATTCTCTTAAAAGATCGGTAGAGATAAATAAATACGGAACAAGTGGGAGATGATTAGGCCAAGAAAGAATTAAGATGATGGTAGTTGAGTTTTCATATTGTGATATTTTGGGGGGTTTAGAATGAGTGTGAGTGGATATATATATACACATATATTTATGGTGGACAAGGGATTTCAACATCATGGTCTTGCGATTCTTGCCTTGACTTGGAAATTAATTGCTTTATTAAAGAACCAATTTTAACTGGAGAGGAAAATTATTAGTTTAGTTTAGTATGAATGTTGGAGTTGCACTGTTGGAAGTCAGGCTCCAAGTTTTGGCCTCAAAAAGCCCAAACCGGGTTTCCATGCTGTTTCAGGATCAACAACCACACCGAGTAAATTATTTACGTCTATCATCTATTTATAAACTTCTTTATCTATATAAATAAATCCTCGATTTATAACTATTGACGCGTGTTTTCCCTTAATCCTTTTTTATTTATCTTTTATATATATAGTTATTGTCTTTTCAAATTGGGAACTCGTGTAAAAGAAAAAAAATTACGGTACTCAGTAATATTATAAATTATTTTTCATCTATTAGAAATTTATATTATTTAATATTAGAAGTGGAATTCATTTTGTAGAATAGATCCATGAAACGATCTCATTCGTATACCTTACGGAACACTAATAAATTTAGAGTTTGTATTTATTATATATATCTTGATCGTTTTTACATGGATAAAAATCTTATTGCCTCATTTACACACGTCAGTAATATTTGGAATTATTGATCGAATATCTTTTTTTTTTCCTTACAAGTCATTAGACAATAAAGTTTCTTCTATAAAGAATGAAAAGGAAATGGAAAAGGAAAAGGAAAAGTAAAAGGATGGCTTTAACATCACCCCAGTTATGAAGTCAATACTCCAAAACTGATCAGACAAAATTGAATACTATTTCTAAAAAAAAAAATTAACAAAAGAAGAAATTATCATTTTCTGTGGTTGGAACCATCCGAATTTCCTGTTAGAAATTGAATTGCACTACTAGATTTTTGACACGCGTATTAATCAAATGTGATAAATTAACATAAAATCTTTCCTTGTTATGAACATGATTGATTTTTATTGATTTGCACACATGCCGACAATTAGAACAATGTAACAAAGTGTGTAACACAATTATCTAACAGATGATTCAGACCGATAGTTGGAGAGGAGTATATGTGGAACATAAAATGTCTCATCGTAAAGAATCTACACATGGGAATCTATAGGTATTCACCACTAAAATATTCTGGAAAGGAATAAAAACATATAATTGACTGGGTATAGTTATAGCAATTTAAGTTGAATCATTAATTAATGTCAAAAACTTGTGTTAGACCATCTAAATGATTTTAGCGGATCTAGATAATTTATTTCCACTAACCCAAACTCACATTTGCTATAGATTCCAAATCTAAATCAGTTTAAATGATGTAGGCGGTCTTGCATGAGACCTCCTCGTAATTAATTAGGCATGTGCACAAATCTTTAATAATGTTTTTGTTAACCACGCAACTAATTAATTATAAATAAAACAATAAGATTGACGGAGTTTCTAACCAAATCCCCTTTGAGGAATTTAATTAACATTTCATTTCTATTCTATAATGAGTTTATTTTAGTTTATAACGTTAAGTCGAAAAATAGTATAATACACTTGCAACAACAATGTCGAAAGAAAAAAAATAACATTT
Source organism: Ocimum tenuiflorum (assembly GCA_001278415.1). Lineage (NCBI taxonomy): Eukaryota > Viridiplantae > Streptophyta > Magnoliopsida > Lamiales > Lamiaceae > Ocimum > Ocimum tenuiflorum. The sequence continues at coordinate 7,569 of AYJT01107634.1, forward strand.
GACAAGATTTCCATAATTAGATTGAGTAATTTTTTACTAACCATCACGTGACAGATTGCTCGTCTTTTTTTTTTATTTATTATTATTTGTGAGCGGATGGTACATTAATAATATTCTCGATATAAATCTCTAATATGTATATTTAGAAATACCCTTGTGCGTATTTGACATGAGAACACATTTATAATTTCAACACAAATATGACTTTTCGACAATTAATTAAGTAGAACTGCCGCAACTGCCTCGAATTTCTTTCAAGGCACTAATCCTTTTGAAAATAATTTCTAAATATAATTCGCAGTTTATTCCTAATTGATTTTCTTGAAAATATTTACGACTAAGAACTTGAAAACTCTAGAAACCGAAATTGCAATAAAAATACTCTAAAAAAATTGCAGTAAGAGAATTTTTTAAATAATATTTTTGAATTTTTTATTTGGTTATTTGTGATATATTGCCATAGAAATCTTGATTCGTTCAGGACATGCCCGTCAAAATAAGTTGTATTGTACACACGTAATTTTTAGTAGTATAAAAAAGATTAATCAGAAAAATGGGGATCATGATTCAAGTCTCATTTAGCAATCCAACGATTTCTATGTTTTTATCTTTATTTTTTAATTATGTCAACGCATGATTCAGTTTTTCAATACGACTAAAGTATTTCCATATTTGAAGTCAAGTTGCAGCACTAATTAATGATTTCTCTGAAAGAATAAAAGTAATTGACATATAATATTCTTTTCGTTAGTAAAAAAATCGACATGAACTTGATTAGGATTTTTCGATTTATTGGAGTCGAGTTTGAAACAATTTATTTTTTTTAACTATGATTCTTGAAAGAAACGAGCTTAATCTTGATTCGTCATTTAATTTACAAACGGCTTTCAATTATTCAATTTTGAACTACGTCTATATTTTTATTTCTTCTTCGTATTATTTTCGTGAAAAGGAAATTAAAATTCTATGTTTCAAATCATGTTGTGATATGATAAATTCAACTTTTATGAAATCGCTCGAAACAGTATTGAAAAGTGAATCTTGTTGAAGAAGTTTATAGAATATTTTTCGAAATAATTTCATTTATTTTCAGATGTCGTTGTTGTATGCATGACGTCTACGCTACAATGCTAAGTTTAATTACTATTGCTGTCTGAAAACAATTTGAAACTCAACTAGTTTGTTAGACACAAAATGTTTGATGATTTCAATACAGCTATGAATTTATTTAATTTAATGATTAGTAGCACATAGGTGAATTTTATTGACTAATAATAACACCCCCTTTTAATTGAAAAAGCGATTAAATAAAATTGGTAGGTGATGGAAAAACTTATAGTGGAATATCTTGAGCAGATTTTTTTGTCAGGTGGCTTAAGATGTTTCCCATTGCTACAAGATTTAGGTCATATGTGTAGTTCCAAATTCTTGATCAAATGATTATTTTTCTTTTTAGTTTATAAAAAAAAAATAAAATGACGAAATGTCTTTCCGAGGTATGGATTGCCACTGTATTAATATTTGGTTTAGCAACTGTCACGTTTTATAAATTTAAAAATATACAATTTATTGCTATGTCCGTATGAATAAAAGAAGTCAATAGTCTAGGGCACTGTGTGGAATGATAAGAAGAAAATGTATGATTTAGATCAATATACTGCAAACGAATATGAACGAATAGCTTATTGCAATATATTTCTAAAATAGATTTTAATTATTGTGGCCCCATTTTCTTTGGCGCTTATGCAAGTTGCATAATTTTATGGTCAATATGATATTAGAGTTCATGTGAGACTAATAGAATTTAAATGTGTGATCTTCGGACACTAGATGACTTACTCTATCAATAGATCACCATCATCATCTACATGGGAACTAATTAAGGTTTATTAATTCTACACATGTACGTGTCTTTAGTTTATTTTTATATTTTAAATTTATTATTTCTATGTAAATACCCATTAATTACTGATTGTCTTAAAAATATATTTAATTATTGTTAATCATTATAATTAATACAATTATACTATAACCTATTATCTACACATTTTGCACACATGATTTAAAAAAAACAAGTTAAAATAATGATAAGACCACAATCTTAGTAGAAGCCTCGGAGATGAAAGAAGAAATTGATAACCAAAGCAACATGAGATGGGTACGTTTTGAGGAGACGTGGGTATATGATAAAGACTTGACAAATGTGGTCGAGAAGACATGGATGGATACAACCTCGATGAACAATATAACGGACAAACTAAAGTACTGTGGGGAAATGTTGGATAGTTGGGCACGATGTAATTTTGGTAGCATAAATAAGGAGAAAAAAAAAAGATTGTAGGAGAGACTAAAGGAGATAGGGAATGGTCAGAACCAGGAGCAGCGGATAAAGAGGAGGAAACTTGAAGCAGAAATAAGCGAAGAGACTGTGTGGTACCAGCACAACAAGGCTCTGTCGGATCGAAATACAAAATACTTTCACAGGAAAGCCTCAATTAGGAAGGAGCGCAATACCATAAAAAAATGGAGAACCACGAGGGCAGGTTTGTCACTAAAAAAGAGGAAATCATGGAGGTACTCACTGAATACTATCAAAAGCTTTTTGCTTCAAAAGAAGAGGAACGAGATGATGAGATTTGGGAGGCCCTAGAGAGCAGCGTTACTGAAGAGATGAATCAAAAGTTGATTGCGCCGTACACTGAAAGGGAGGTAGTCAATGTCATCCGATAAATGCACCCTTCAAAGGCTTCGTGCCCGGACGGTATGAACCCTTTCTTTTTTCAAAAATATTGGAATATTTGTAGGAAAGATGTTCTTAGAGATATCCTAAATATTTTGAATGAAGAAGGAGACCTAACTACCTTAAACCAATCCATCTTAGTCCTAATCCCTAAGATTAAAAAACCGACTGACTCCAAAGATCTTAGACCGATTAGTCTAGTCAATGTTACAACCCGTATTATCTCTAAAGTCATAGCTAACTGCCTAAAAAATTGCCTTTCCCAAGTCATATTCTATAACCAAAGTGCCTTTATACTGGGTAGATTAATCGCGGACAACGCGATGGCAGCTTTTGAGATCTTTCACCACATGAAAACTAGGAAGAAAGGAACTAGAGGGTTGATGGCTATGAAGATGGACATGAGAAAGACATACGACTGGATGGAATCTAACTTCTTAGAGAGAGTTACTTAGTAAACTAGGTTTCCATCATAAATGGATTGATTTGATTATGCGAATCGTGAGGTTGGTTTCTTACTATTTGAATGTCAAAGGTTCTATTTCGGACGTCTTCACGCCACAAAGGGGTCTTCGCCAAGGGAACCCTTTATCGCCCTTTCTATTTCTTTGTTGTGCAGAGCTTCTTACAGGAATTATTCATAGAGAAGAATGACGCGGATGCATACACGGAATCAAAATAGTGCAGGAGGTAGATATTATTAAGAGAGTTATCACGAGGGACGAGGCAGTTTCGGGACAAAGATTACTGTGAACCCAAATGTGTCGGAGGACTAGAAAAGAATGATCATTGAGTGTCTCCAAGTAAAGATTGTGGAAAATCATCCAAAATATCCCGGGCTACCAACTATCATGGGAAAGAAAAAGAAGGAGACTTTCAATAGGGTGAAGGAGAAAATCAGTAAAAAGCTAAAAGAATGGAAAGAGAAATTGTTGTCACAGGCAGGTAAAGAAATAATGATTAAGGCAGTGATTCAAGACCTTCCAAGCTACATTATATGATGTTTCCTCATCCCCAAGACCTATTGTCAAGACATGGAGAAAGATATTGCGAACTTTTTCTGGGGTTCGGCACCGGAGAAACGTAAGTGCCATTGGAAGTTGTGGGAGAATCTTACCACCCCTAAGAGATTAGGTGGGATTGGATACAATAGACTATACAAGTTCAATGCCGCACTTCTTGCTAAACAAGTCTGGAGACTGGAGGAGAATCTAAAGACTCTAGCAGCGCGGCTACTAAAAGCGAAGTACTACCCTGAACATACATACTGGAGAGTAAAATTAAACACAACCCTGGTTATTTGTGAAGGAGCCTTTACGCAACGCATGAAATTGTAAACAAAGGGGTAGCATGGCGAATTAGAACCGGGAAAAAAGTGAAACTTTGGGATTGCAAGTGCGTGGGAATTAGCAACCAAAGAAGACCTATGAGCAATATGTAGGAATGCGAAAATTGAATCTCGATTCTTTTCGCCTGGATC
>AYJT01107641.1:0-13478 GCA_001278415.1 Ocimum tenuiflorum
GTGGAAAGGAAGTGGGTACACAACAATGTTTGTCCAAGGTTAAGAGAGATTACTTCTTTCAGTTTTGTGCAATAATATCTCTAGGGAGGAACTCCAAAATGCCGAATGAGTAGTCTATTATTTATGTTTAGGTATCCTGTAATAAGTGACTAATCAAAATTGTGGGGAAAAGAGAATGACTGCTGGTGAGATATGGCCATCACAGTATGCTGATTAGGCTAATCACGTGCGACTATTGTTGACTGCAGGAAAATCATTTGGCCTTGCTTAAGTATGGTTATAAAATCTGTAATCTGGATTGCTTGTGTATTGAATCTGTTTGCTTTATAGTTCAGATGCCACACATGCTTATTACTGGCCTAGAAGATTATAAAGCGAGAGGAACCCAGGCTGCTCCATACTTGACTGCTACGTATTATAAAGAATTTGCAGATAGCAAGGGCTTGGTGCTTATTCGTGGGGATGTTGTGTTCGCCAGCAAGCTGAGTGATGAAGAAGCAAAGTGGCTTTTGGAGGCTGCTCAATCCTTTTACCTGAATGATGTCAGGTATAAACTGGTCGAGCGTTTCAACAAACAAACTCGTGATTTTGAGTTCAAGGATGTTTTGCAAGCTTTAGAGATGCCCATTTTGTAGTCCAAGATAAACAATCATGCTCATTTTTTTCTTCTAGACCCAAAATAATCGATTCCTTCTTTTCTCAAGTGTATGTGAAACTTTATTGATCAATAAGATGGAACACGAACCACCTTATTCCTGTTTTTCCACTTTAACAGGTGAAACTTTATAGCTCTTTGAGGTTTGTTTGTTATTAATATCCGACTAAGCATTTGGACAATTTCCTGTATCAGGAATTCTCCACAATAAAATGAGAAAAAAGGGGCATATTTTAGTGAGATAGGACAACTTTTTGCACAAAAGAAATTATGAAAGAATATGACATACCTTCCTTCATATGAACTATCTGTTCGTCCAAATAGCCCGTAGATAACAAATTATTCCGAAATAATTAAATTGAACACTACGACAATACTAGTACTAGAGGAAAACAAGACTCGGAAAAAATAGAACGACATTAAATTACAATTATTTTTTAACGATTCATTTTTCTGTTCTTGGGGTTTTTATCTATTTTTCCAAACATTTGTACTGTCTATTTTTGCTGGGATGGAGTACTTTTAAGAGCTTATAAAGTGCAAGTGTGTAACCAAGTTCGAAAGCTTAAAAGGCCAAAAATCATGTTGTCATAAGTAGATGAATCAAATTGGTGATTTATTCAGTTTGTTTGAAACTGATGGAACTAGTTCGGTGTAATTTAATAAAAGTGATTATCGCTGTAAATATTAATCAGTTTTGGAACTAGTTCGGTGTAAATATGAATCGGGTACGATTCGAACGCGAAACCGTTCGGGTTATACCTATTTTCGCTTCCAAAGCCAAACCGCTGTCGTTTATCTTTAAAAATAAGGCCAAGTAATTATCTGCCGAGTCAACTCAGTCTCTTTCCTGAACTTAAAACTGTCGCTGATACATACACGCATACTATATCTATAGGCAGGCTTCCGCTCCCCACTATCACGCAGTTCGGCAATGACTCAGGATTCCGGTGACGCGAATGACATTGAGAAGCTCTACCAGTATGGCGAACGCCTCAACGAAGTCAAAGACAAGTCTCAGGTACTTGATTACCTATCTTTCAATCAATATCTGCCGTCCAGTATTTCAGCAATTGACCAATCATTAATACAAGTCTCGCTACTCGGATGTTAATCGGTTTTAATTTTGGTCTGTAATCAGCATAGTGATGATTATGAGAACATAATAAAAGCGGCGAAGAGCAGCAGTGTGAAAGCCAGGCAATTAGCTGCGCAGCTAATCCCCCGGTTCTTCAAGCACTTTCCCGGTTTATCGGATAATGCCGTCGATGCGCATCTTGATTTGTGCGAAGCTGAAGAGTTAGGGGTCAGCTTTTAGTGATTATTACATCTAGCTTGTTTATCGATGTTTGGAAGTGTCTTCTGTTGGAAGCTTTTGAGTCATGAGTTCTAGATTGTTGGCTGTTTTCTTTTTTCTTTTTAATATTGAATCGGAATGCACATTTGTTGCAGTGATTAATAGTGTTAATCCATATGATCCCAGATTCGGGTGCAAGCAATTCGCGGGCTACCTTTGTTCTGCAAGGATACGCCAGAGCATCTCTCGAAAATTGTTGACATTCTTGCACAGCTCCTTACGGCAGGTAATGTGTGCTCTCTGTATTTTTCCTGAATGTTAATATTTCAAGATACAATTTTTTACTAAATATGGTAAATTATGAATATATGGTTTCGATTTTTTAGTGTGTGCGTGTGTGTTTATCTTTCTTCTGTAGAGGAAAATGTGGAGCGTGATGCTGTACATAAAGCACTGCTGTCCTTATTGAGGCAGGATGTACGAGGTAATTTTGCTGCTCCTTTACATTTTACTTGTACAAGAGTGTCTAGACTTGCATTTGGCATTTCTAAGAGGCAGATTGAACTTGAAATGTGGAATGGCAATATCACATCACTTCAGCAGTTTTTGCACGCCCTAACCCTGAAGTTGCCTTTTGAGTTAAATTGTTTCCCTGATCAAGTTACTTGAATTTGCTACTTGTCTTCTCCATAATAGGGTACAGTATAAAAAGAAAATAGATTATGTTAAAGAAATAAAGCAGTAATAGGGGGCAACAACAAGTCAGTTTAGGTATTTCTTTTCAAGTAGACGAGACAAATTTAAATATGAATGCTGAAAAGAAAGCATACATGCAGTAATGTTTGCTTGCATTGTAGTGTTCTCTTAGAAAGCATAATGAGAAACAATTTTATATGTAACAATGCCACAACAAATAGGACAATCTCAAGTTTGTATGCTTGTAGAAGCAGTTTAATTATTGAAGGGCTTGATGGTATCTGTTCTTGTTCAGTCTTTTGTCCATTTATTTGTCATTGTTTTACTTTATCATGCTTTAACCCTTTGGAAGTCTTCCACGTATTTGCTAATTATCCTAATTCATTAAAAGAAAGTGGTAAATCCAGTGTAAGATATAGTTTGAACTTTTGCACCGTTTCAAGGAGTTTTCTATGTTCCAAATTGCACTTTTAGGTTATCTTCAAATAGATATGACAATATAGACATAGTCTGGTCAAATGCATAGTTGAATTTGTATTGCTTTAGTCCAGAATCATGTGCAAATTGTTGTATAATGCGGGAAGATGATAAAAGCTTCTAGACCTCTTGATTGTCATACTGATGTGTGGTTAATTTGTTCAGTCTTTATCACTATGGTATAAGCTATTTAATTGTTTCAGGCAGCTTTTAATGGTCTATTAGATCTCAGTAAACACCATTTGAGCTGTTGAGGACAAACTTAAAATTTGAAACTTGAAATTTATTCTTATTCTAAAGTATTTATAGTGAGAATTTTATGTATCATTTTGTTTTTTCAAGTGTGATTGAATCTGTAACAAGGTATTTCATAGCTTGGGAAAGGATTGGATCTTATAATTTTGTCTTCTTCGTATATTGTCAAAACTTATATTTTCATGCATTCTTTGTGCAGCCTCCTTGACAGCCTTGTTTAAGCATATTGAGAGTGTTGACGATCAAATAATAGATGAAAATTTACGTGAAAGGACCCTAACTTTCATTCGAGATAAGGTAGGAAAGACAGATTTTGAATTCCTTTATTATACCCAATGCCTTGCATCTTTGAGAGAGCAGCTCCACGTTCTTCAATTTAGGTATTTCCACTTAAAGGTGAGCTCTTGAAACCCACAGAGCAAATGGAAAGGCACATAACTGATTTGATAAAGAAGGTATTCCAATATTTCTTTTTTTTTTTCTTCCTCTTTTCTTGGATGGGAACAGATTCTAGTCCGTCTTCTTCCCTGCCAGGGTATATTAAGTTGTTTGGACAGGAAGCAAAATATGGGTACAGATCATCTCAGTCTTTAGTACATGGTTTTCTCTTAACAATGAAATGCATGACTTTGTAGCATTAAATTCACAGAGCCTGCAAGATGTCACTGGAGCTGAATTTCACATGTTCATGGATTTCTTAAGAAACTTGAGCATATTCGGTGATAAAGCTCCTGCTGAGAGGATACAAGAACTAATTGAAATTATTGAAGGTCAAGCTGATCTGGATGCACAACTGGATGTATGTATTCTTTTCACTATGTGGTCATAATAGATGCTGTCATGGTAGTGCCAAAATTTTGAGGATGGAGGTGTTATTTTTTTAATTAAAGAGTGAGATAATGAGCTGTGTTAATTTGTTAAAGCTCACATCACTCCTATCATGTTCTTTTACATGTTATCATTCTTGGGGTTTTGGTACAATAAGTTCCAGCGAGTTTATCTTTATATTTTTCTTTAGATCGTAAACTTGGTTATCAGCTAGGAACTTTAAAGTTTTCAAATGCAAAAATGAGGTTGATTCCCAACAAGGATGTGCACTTTTCTGACCTTCCTTCTGCTTTCTTGATGGAGTAGGGCCATAAATTTATTATGTGGTCTAACTGCAGGTTTCAGATGGAGACCATATAGATCGACTGATTTCATGCCTGTTTATGGCTATTCCATTTTTTGAGGTTCATATCTAGCTTGTGACTATTCTCCTTCATTTGTACATACTTGATTTTATTCTCGGCTGACTTTTGGTCTACTTGCAGAAGGGTGCTTCTAATAGCAAATTCTTCATCTATTTAAACAAGCACATTTTCCCAGTATTTCATAAGGTGCATAAATCACATGGCTTTTCTACTGATTATATTTAATTGATCATACCTTTCTTTTTTGGTTGGTTAGAGATACATATTACTGTTTCCATCCGTCAAAACTTGAAAGCTCTAATTTGGTTGGGTGGAATTCTCATGATTTACGCTGATTCCTAGATGCATATTTACCAGTTTTTCAATCAGCATATGGAGTTCTTTTGCTCTTGCACTTCTCTTGAAGTGTCTGAAATAATTATTGGCTTTTAATGGAAAACTCTAATTTCACTGACTTAAAAGTATCAGAAGAGCATGCTGAACAGCTCACTAAAGTGTATGACCCTTTGTTTGTCAGCTTCCTGAAGAACGAAAAGTGGACCTGCTTAAAAATCTTAGTGAGGGTTCTCCTTACACCTCCCCACAAGACTCCAGACAACTTCTTCCTGCAGTCGTTCAGCTTCTAAAGGCAACTCCCTGAACTGTGGTTCAATGTCTTTTGTCTTCTTTGTATTGCCATTTGCTTCTTATTTTAGAGCCTCTTCTTCGGATCAGTTTTCTTTTATTTATTTATTTGTTTGTTTGTTTATTTATTAATGGTTTTATATCGTACTGTCTATCTGATTCGATGGATATGCGTTGAGCTTACTTCTGGATGATCAACAGATTCACCATGCTTATTTTTTTTTCTTTAGAAAGACAGATTCACCTTGTCTGCATTTTGTTTCCCTTTCCATTTTATTCCCATGATGAAGCAAGAACCCTAAATTTTAGTGAGGCTCCTATGTCTTTGAGGTGGCTTTAATTTGGTTAATAATTCTACTAATGGAACTTCATGCCGTCTTCAATCTATTTTATCTTGTTTCAGATGACAATGCCTCGAAAAAAAGCAGGGGAAGAAATGAACTTTACTTATGTTGAGTGCTTGCTGTATACATTCCACCATATAGCCCATAAGGTTGAAGATACTTTCATATCTTGCATTATATTTGTCTAGCACATCAAAATTTTGCAATATTAGACAATCCTCTTCCTATGTTTGACAGGCACCTAATGCGACTAATAGTTTATGTGGTTACAAGATCGTGACTGGGCAACCATCAGATAGGCTCGGGGAAGACTTTTCTGATCAACATCAAGATTTCACAGAGCGGTGAGTTCATTCTGTACACGGGATACGTTATCTTGAGCTTTTGATGTTTTAGAAGAAAAGGATCCCTATGAAATAATTATTTCGTTCATTTGCTTATTTTTTATAATTTCTGCTAGTCTCATTTATAATTTATTGTTCATAGTTTCTTTTGTTTATGCCTAAATTCTCTTGCTTTATGATATCTTTTCTACATTTATTTGTGTGGCAGATTAAATTGTGTTGAAGACCTTGTCCGTGCCGCCATAAAAAAGTTGAATCAAGGAATGGCAGAGCATAGCAAAGCACTGGCAGCTGCTGGGTCTGATGAGGCAAAGGCTAGGATCGTGAGTTATTGAATTAGCAAGTCAAATGATCAATGTGTTGGTGATGAACTTACACAACATCATTTACAATATGCAGAAAATACAAAAGCAAAACACCACAACTGGCTTACGAACTTGCAATAATATATTGGCGATGACACAGGTAAGTGGAAAGTACTTAGATTTTGGAAGTACACTTGAGCTTTTCTTTACTTTAGTTGATTGCTTTGCATTCTTTTCACATTCAGCCTCTGCACTCGAAGGCACCTTCATTTATTGGAGATAAGAGAATCATTTTGTCTTGGAAGGAAGTTGTGAAACCTTCAGGCACATCAACTGCTTCCAACACTGGGTATGTTCGCTCACTTTCAGAATCTTTATGATTAGTTGCTTCCATGTCCTTCTGTTTACTTGGGTCTACGTTTGATACTGGCACAGCTTTTGTGGGCAGCATTTAGCCTAGTCTAGCCTTGCCTGCCATATCTTATGAATTTAATATTCATCGATCTTCATGCGCAGAATGAAGCGTCCAGGAACCCATAACGGTGCTGGTAATAGTACACCAAAAAAGGGACGTGGAGGTGGGGGTAACAGTAGTCAAACCCAGCTTTCTGAAAGGGCATATCGAGGAGGAGGGAGAAGTGTTGGGGGGCGACGTGGGAGAGGGAGGGGACGGGGATTCCGTTAGCTTTGTGTTGTGGTGTGAATGTAAGTTTCATATAATCTTATCTGACGGCATTAGTGTGTGTTGGAGCAATTTTGAGGAGAGGAAGAGGTTGGTTGTAGGATGTTGTTTCTGCTGCATACATGTCTTGGCTGGTTTCATATTTTGTTGTAATGGGCATATAATATATATGATCATAAGATTATGATAAAAAAGGAAAGGAGTTCTGTCCTTGGAATTCACTGGTCTTGTGGTTCTCACAACATACAACGGAATGGAATTTATAGTCTGCACAAATAAGTAATTTTTACAGATGCTTATGACAAAAACTTCAGTATAATTAAATAAGTTCAGACAAACAACAATACTACATTTTTTTAGATTAACCCCCTTGAAAATCATTGCTAACACAGACCAAAAGTGTGGATATTTAAGTTAAAAACAGGTTGAATCATTTTTGAAAATTCAAGCATATGTTTTTTTTAATTATTTCGATATATATGGCCTTTTTGCACTAATGAATAATTTCATTCAATTCTTATTAACAAAGTAACAAGATGGTTTCCCTCGGCCAAAAAAAACGAAAAAAAGAAAAAGAAAACGACAAGTTGAGATCGAAAAACCAATTTCCAAATGCAGTTTGAACAATGATTTTCAAAATAATCATCAGTTTCATTTAAATTAAATTAATTTGTTTGCTTATTTTTTATAAAACTTCCCTTTACTTTTTTTTAAAAGAAAATTTCCTCCAAAAAAATTCAAAGTTCCTCTCTAGTTAATAAACAAAAACTGACCAACAAAAATAATTTTTCACAACTTTTTTAAAAACTCTTTTAAAAAAAACAAACAAACCGAGCCTAAATCTTTAATTTTTTATAATGAAGTGGCGTTGAGAAAACTAACGATACATTTAGCAAATAAATCTAACTAAAATGTAAAATATGTCGGCGTACATTCAAATCGAAAACGAGAAAAACGGCGTAAATTAACGGCCACATTGTCATTCCATAATTATTGTTATTGAAAAGAAAGAATAATGTCAAGATTCTGGAAGCCGGGAACAGAGAAACCTCGCTTCGTTGAGGACGAAGAAGGTGGCGTTTTGTTCTACTCCGCGGCCGTATCTTCTTCTTCTTCCGGGTGATTAATAATCTTTTTCCTCTCATTTAGTTTTCTTTTTCTACATTTTCTAGCCCTCTTGTTTAATTGGGCGCGCAAATAGGTATGGGTACGCGAGCATTGAGAAACAGAGGCAGAGGCTCCCAGTTTATAAGTACAGGACCGCCCTTCTGTATTTGGTGGAGACACACGCAACGACAATCGTCGTCGGAGAGACGGGCAGTGGAAAAACTACGCAGATACCTCAGGTTTACTTTGAAGATTATTGGGGATATGAATGAATTTTTTGTTTCACTCGAGCATGACATTCGAATTGATGAGTGTAGAACTTGCAATGAAGGGTAAATAACAAAGAAGAATGCGAAACTGACTTTCTAGTATGAATAATGCATAAACACACGGTAATTGGATGTCTGTAGAAAAAGTTATGATGTCAAAACTTATGACCACCAGGTTCAGCGAATGTCTGAAATCTGCACTACATCACAAATTTCTTATCTTTGTCTTTTTTTAATTGTTTTGAGTTTTTGCATGGTGTTTAATATTGAGTATTGAATATGTAATTTTGGTTCTTGAATGCTATTAGTTGAAAATGTAATGAAACTGAACAGTTCTTGAAAGAAGCTGGATGGGCGGAGGGTGGACGGATGATAGCGTGCACACAACCAAGGCGATTGGCTGTTCAGGTATGATACATTACACATTCCTTTTAGATGACAACTTTTTGTTTACTTGTTCTCCTACTTTGTAACAACTGAAATTTATTTGGTGTTCAGTCTGTTGCTTCAAGAGTTTCTGAAGAGATGGGTGTTAAACTTGGGGTGGAAGTTGGTTACACAATTCGGTTTGAAGATGTTACAGATGCCGTGAGTATTTATGCTTCTGTGTTCCTACACTTTAATTTGTATCATATATTGTTTATTAATCCATTTTGCAGACAATGGAGTCCTCGTGAATGCTGCACTTCAGTCTGTGGCAGTGTTTCTCAATCCAGGATCTTTTTCTCTATAGTTATTGGTAACACTTAACACTGACAAAGAATAATCTTCTCTTGGACCAGGAACTGACACGTATAAAATTTGTCACTGATGGAGTCTTGCTACGAGAAATGATGGATGATCCTCTATTAAGCAAGTATAGGTAAGGGGTTAGGCTGGTGAAATAAGTTGTAACAGTGTGCAATTTTTAGATGATTGATTTTACCTTAGTGGGCATATAATGACTGATCCTATGCGTGCCCCTTATACTCTTTATTAACCAACTAAATGGTTTTGTGTATTTACTTTACTGGGGCTAATCCTCCTCTTTCTTTCTTTTTCTTTTTTAATTTTATTTTTCCATATAGTATTATCATGGTAGATGAAGCTCATGAACGTTCACTTACAACAGATATTTTGTTGGGTCTCCTGAAAAAGGTAACCTTTTCCTTTTATTAGATGTGATGATCCTGCTGATTCTTAAATTTTTCCGCCTTTTGTTTTTAAATACATCGTTGTGCTATCTTAGGTATTCTATTGAAACTAACTATTTGGAAACAGATTCAGAGGCGCCGTCCTGAGCTTCGACTTATCATCTCGTCTGCTACAATAGAGGCAAAATCAATGGCGTCCTTTTTCAATAGCAGGTTTTCCATGTCATCTTAATGATATTTGATAGCAGTTGGTGACATTTGTTTGGCTTCAGCCTCTTTGGTTTCCCTGTCTTTGTTGGACCTGTTTTATATTGATGATCTCCTTGCTCGTGGAAATGTTCGAAAGAACTGATTTCATCTTGATTTGCTTAGGTTTGTTCCAAATCTAAACATGCAAAATTGCATACCGTTTGATATGACTTTAATGTTCAGTTAATTATATTAATATAGCTTTCTGACAAATACTTAAGTAACTTGTTTTAATTGCTGACTGAGAATATCTATTATGTTCCTTTGGAAAGACTTCTGATCTAGCATCTTTTTTCACTTAAGTTGTTCCAAAGTTTTTTTATTCTAATTTTATAGTTGACGTAGCTCCTGCATACTCTATAGAAAATTAGTCTGTAGAAGTTATATGTTCTGTGTTTGCGCGACAACTCGCTACCCTCAATCTCTTTGAAAGATGGCTCTTATTAGTTCCGCTGATTCATTTAGAATTTTCAGAACATCTATTACTTATTAGTGGTTTATCAATGTGCAAAATGTGATCGTGGGACTAATTCATGAAAAGAAGGTTTTTGGCTGGTTATATTTGAACGAGTGAATATGTGACCACTCCATCATATGCTGTTTTTATGTCCCTTGGTGCCTGCTTGATGAGATCATTCAATGCTTTTATGTAGTGACTTCATAGTTCCATTATCTATGGCAATTAGGCCGCTGAACTTAATTACTTTAAAGTGGAAAAAAAAAGATTGTCTCATTTTGAAATTTGTTATTGATGAGAAAATAAGATCTCACATGAGATGCTCGACCTTCGGAATATAGTGGAATGGATCTTATTGTTTGGAAATAATGAATATTAATGATCACGGACACACAAGAATACACACGAGAACACGATATTTGTTAACTCAGTTTACCAATAGTGGCAACGCCTGGATGCGCTATCAAGCCATGTACTAGAGAATTGTGTAGGCACTAGGCAAGCACACTGTAACTATTACAAGATGACCTATTTATAATAGAAAACAAATCTAATTTGATTAGGAAGCTGATATCTTATCTTAATCAAAATATACATTCACAATTTTATGGATTCTGCCTTTAATATGTCCAAGTGATATAATCTATCTATTGATAAACCCTAGGGCTCCACAACTTTGTGAGAACTACCTAATATACCTTATATAATCAGGCTCCACAACAAGGGGAGCTGGTGTGCTAATTCACCTTTGAGTTTTATTTGATGCATTTATCTGATTACTGTATGACTGCAATGATGCCACTTTGAAGTTGGTCAAGCTACATTCAGTCTTACGTGGCTTCTGCTCATGCTTTATTTTAGTATTCTATTAAAAACTCTTCAAATCATTGCTTCTCGAAAATTTGAGCTTATGCTTTTGAAATTTGATAAAAAAAAAAATGTAGCCGAAAGATTCGAGGACGAGATGTTGAAGAACATGGACCAAAGAAAGATCCTGCCATTCTCTCTGTCGAGGTATATGTTTTTGCAGACACACTCACACATACATATATCTTACTTTTGGAAATAATTTGGTTTTTTCTGCCGGAAATCTTAAACTGGATTTTGAAAATGTAGGGCAGAGGATTCAATGTGCAAATCTTTTATGTTGAGGAGCCTGTTTCAGATTATATTCGAGCTGCAGTTTCGTCCATACTTAATGTTCATGAAAAGGTATGCTAGATAATATGTTGCCTGATATTCAGGGAAATATTTGCACAAGCACAAAAGAAAGGACTGGCTTAGAATGGAAAAGTTGTCATTTCAGACTTCCATGTCTCATGATACATTTTTACTTTCTATAATTACTGTCGGTTTGTTGGTTAAATGATGTGCTGATTATCTACCGAGGAAGATCGAAAGGCCAAGGTGTTTTCCTGTTTCTTGATTTTTCTTTTGTCAAACCTTCTTCATATTGGGCAAATAGACACGAGGGAAGTAACTCAAAGGACAAACCATTTTGAAAAATTAATTTCTTCCATTTAAATTGTGGTAATTCTTGTATGCTCATGAAATAGGCTTGCTTTGGATTATGGACAGGATCAGTCATCTTTTGGATCCATTTTCAAAAAGGGACATCTTCTAAAACTTCTACCAATGTATTTTTTAAATGCTTGCATAATTTATTTTTATCTGATAGTGTGGATCTGTCGTCGACCTCACCCCACTTTTTTAATATCTAATGTACTCTCTGTCATCATGTCAAATTTCTTCTCCTAACCCCGCATGTTTTTATTGTTTTTGGGTGTTTGGGGTGGTTTGTGTTAAATGCAGTTTCCCATCAATGTTAAATGGGTGTCGTACATGTAGGAGTGATTGGGATGGCTACCACAACTCGTTCTTATCCCTTATGCTGCAACTGTTTCAAGTTTTGCACCTAAAAAGGAATGTTCTATGATCAATACTTTCAACCCTGAATCATTATTTAACAACTTGAGCAATTGTCTTCAAAAGATTCTATCAGTTTATTGTTTGCAGTAGTTTCCTATGCTTTATTGCATTAAAGAATCTTAATTTGCTTAAGATCTTGATCTTGTGTCTCTTTAGGAGCCAATGGGGGATATTCTTGTATTTCTTACTGGTAAAGATGATATTGATGCCGCGATTCAGTTGCTTACAGAAGATTCTCATGATGGAAACAAAGGTAGTTCGTGAAAATAGAATTAATTTAGGGTTCACTTCTTTGTGTCTGCACTTTAGGTGATACCATGTTTTATCCAGAAAACTTGTTAACACGTTTGAGAAAGAAGTGAGGCTTCTATGTCATTTGCTAAATTCAGAGACTGACATGGTTTATTCAAATCATTTTATCACCTGGATTTGTCTAGTTAATAACTTGGAGAAATAGGATTGAAAACAGCTTTCCACAAGAATTTTTGAAAACTTACAATTGTTCGATAATTGTAATGAAACATCATCACTACTCAAACTTGAAACTTGGATTATTTGTCCTGTGCATTTTCTCCATTCTGCTATGCATTTTTTTTTTCTTCTTTCCCATTGCAGGATTGATTATTTTGCCTTTGTATTCTGGGCTGCCGCGTGCTGATCAGGTAATTGTTACTTTTTTCTGTTAAAAGAATATAAACTGGAATCCAGTTTTCATCTATATAATTGAACTTTGTGATTGTTTATCCTTTCTGACCATTTTATAGGATATAGTGTTTTCTCCAACTCCTCGTGGGAAGAGAAAAGTGATAATATCAACAAATATTGCGGAGACATCTTTAACGTTGGAGGTAAACATTGAAGTCAAGAGGGGTACTAATGATGTTCTTGATGTTAAATTAGCTGCTGACATCATTTCTTTCTCTTTTTATTATCATTTCAGGGGGTTGTCTATGTTGTCGACTCTGGCTTTTCAAAACAACGGTTCTATAACCCGGTATTTGTTTCCAGTCCTCATCTTACTTTCACTAGTTGTCCTCTCTTTTTCCTTTTTCTTGAGTTATTCAAGTGTACACGAGATTTCTGATTATTATTAGGGACAGGAACGAAAAAGTAACAAAAGAATGCGGGCAAATAAGTACCTGGCTGCATCTTTAGTAGAAGTTCAAAAACTGATTTAACTATATTCGAACAGATTACTCATACGTTCTATTGGCTGTAACTGTAGACATGTAAACTCTTGACAACAACAAAGAAATGCTTATTTAATTTTCATCCCAAGTTAAATCCAAATTGCCTTTTCAACAGATAACTGACATTGAGAATCTGGTTGTGGCTCCAATATCAAGGGCTTCAGCTCGACAAAGGGCTGGTAGGGCTGGTAGAGTTAGACCAGGAAAGTGTTACAGGTACTGAACTAACCCCTTCTTGTCTGCCTAGTTGACCATCCCCCCCATCCCCCCAC
>AYJT01107667.1:0-11787 GCA_001278415.1 Ocimum tenuiflorum
TAAATCATACAAAATTATTGTGGTTGGGTTGGATGATATGAAAAAGAAAAAAATTAATTAAATATTGAAATAGTTGGATGATTGGGTAGTGGGACTGGTTGAGTAGTTGCTAATAAATATGGTCTAATGGTGAGTCTATTGTTCATGCACAATCCAATTTTCTAGATTTGACCTATGTGAATATAGTTGACTAATTATTCTACTTAGAGATGATATTATATTCAAATTCATGTCTGATCAGATCATGTATTTCCTGATTTTATAAATTGTGTTGAGCAACTATAAATCAATCTTTTAGACGAAATACTGGAAATTAATTAATAGTGATGTATTTTGATAAAATCTTTCGTTATCGATATAATTAATCTTTATTAAATTGTACATGTCATTAATCTAAATGATATAACAAAGAGGGGATACGCACCGTAAATTTACTTTCTTTTAGAGTAAAGGAGTTGAGTGTGTGTAAATACATTAGAGTTTTGTATAAATAAGACACTTTTATGTATAATTCAGTATTCCCAGTTTTCACATATCGACAAATTATCACCAAAATCACTGTCTATAAATACACACACATAACTACTAATATTGCCCAAGCACAGTATCATTAATATATGAACCTATAAAATAGGTTCACTGTTGTACAAGGGATGGTACCACCTCTTCTACCAATACAACCCATATGGCGCCGTATGGGGCAACATCGTTTGGGGCCACGCAGTCTCAACCGATCTAATAAACTGGCTCGCCATGATCCCCAATCAATGGTACGACATCAACGGCGTTTGGACCGGCTCCGTCACCTTCCTCAACGACGGCAAACTCATCATGCTCAGGTATGTATGGTATATCTCCAAGAATTTTCCATCGTTTTTGGACATCCATCCCAAACTCACACAAACTGTGAAAATCTATCTTTCGGGAATTTTTCTAGCACTAGTTTTAGGGTTTATAGTTAATTTTAGTATTGCCAATTATGATTTATGAGCTCAGCTTAGGCCACAAGTGATTAAAGCATCTTGCATGTGTCCAATGTAGGTTACAAGTTTGAGTTTCAATGGAGACATCTAGGCTGGAATTTAAAATATTGTATTCTATTTTTTATCAAATATATTATGTATGAGGTGGGTGTTTTAACCAATGGATGTTTAGCGGTGATCCTCGTACACAATGAAGAAACAAATTCAAATTCCTATTGAAATAAAATGAAATCTTTAGGATTAATAGGAATCGACCACAGGAATTCAATTCCAACTTTGGAATTCTCGAATTGCCAAAAATATCGAGGTAGATCAAGAATCCTCACCAATTTTAAGATTAATGGAATGGATCCAATTCAATTCAATAAGCTCTTTAATTCAGATTTTAACATCTAAAGAACCCTTTTTTAAAATTTGTTGGTAATTTCTGGGACAACAGGTTTGAATAGCTTTTTTTAGGAATAATGATATGCAGTAAAATATTGTTTATTGCATGAAATACAAGCAGTCATGCATAGAAAAATTTGTTTAGTGTATGAAAGTTATATACATGCATGCATGGGTTTTATCTGTGTATAGGCTATTCCAAGGACAATTCTGTTCGACAGAGATACTGGCAGTAACCTCCTACAATGGCCGGCGAAGGAGGTGGAGACATTGCGAGCAGACAAGAAGGTTTTTGACGTAGAGGTCAGGCTTCGTTCTGCCCCTCGATGTCGGCTCTGCAAATCCAGTAGTTAATTTATACATGTTACAAAAGTGTGTATAATTCTACAAAATACATTTTGCCTATTTTATCTCTTTATCATTAATTTAAAAATGATCATGTAATTTACGCATTTCTATTAATATTGCTCTTTTATATACCAACAATATAATTTGTGTCTATTTATTTTTATATTACTTCTTAAATCATTCATGGACAAAAACATCACTATAATCTATCATATTATGCAAAAATTACTTAATTAAAATACGTAAGGTAACTATTATACGTAAGAATACACATATAATTCATTAGTTAGGAAAGTGTTCCGATATTTTTAGAAGAAAAAAAAAATCCACTGTCCAAAACTTGCAGCTAGAGCCTAGACATTGTTGCTGAGTTCGACGTAGATGCAGAAGCCATGCAGAAACTGAATAAAAAATATATAATTTTGGTTATTTCAATCTTTCCACCTAATAAAATAAATCGAATCAAGAAACTGAATTTTTACAAAAAAGAAACTTAATAGAACCGAAAAGCAAAAATTAAATTGAAATAATAAAAAATTTTCGATTAGGTTTGACTTTTATTTATTTATTTTTTTGGGATGTTGCCCACCCTAGCATTTGAAAAATATGAGAATACACGCCCCTTTTAGAGACCTCGACGAATGCCGACTTATTATAATTATTGATTACCTGTCCCTACACAAAAACACCGTCATATTATTCTTCTAAAAACTCAACATCAGCAATCAATTAGTAGATATTTCCGGACAAACTTTTTTTTCTTTTTTTTAATCCTGTCTGAAATTAGTAATGGCGAAGGACAAACAATCTTTATCATCCTAAGAAATTCGATTGTTTACACCTCTTCTTCCTGCCTCCTTTTATTTACTGTTACAACAGTATACTGTAGGATTGAATTCAAAATCATCACAATTCACAAACGCTCAAATGTCCATCCGCTGATGTGTCAATAAATTAGAGAAACTGAAAATAATTAAAAATATTCTCACAATCAATATTATATTAACACGTCAGTAATGGACACATTATTGCGTACTCATGATGCGCATTTCAATTATTCTTTCAAAATCATTCTCTCCCAATTTAAAAAAAAAAACAAATTAAATAAAACTAGAATGCCTGTATACCACCTAGAAAATTGTATTCTTCTATGAATTCATCACTATTCGTATTTTTTTATTATGTATTTTAGAGGAAAGGGAATTTCATAAAAAAATGAAAGTATAATCAATCCCGCCCTTTTTTTAAATTTGTGAAAAACCATAATTATTAGTCTTAAGGTGGTCGAATATAAAGAGAATTTGCGTGTGCTAATTATGAGGTGAAATGAAATTCGTTTATGCTATGCTCCATGCATGATTACACATTGTAGGGACATTAAACAATTAGTTATAATATTTATAATGTCCTTTGATTCCAAAATCTAGTCAGATTGCGATGTTACACCTGTTATTCTTAACCTTACTTATATATAAAAAAAGGTATGAGCATGTGACAATTTAGAGCAGTTGGAGAAATTAAAGGTTGGACTTTTACTTGTTCAAACCGCTATGTATATCTTTGCTGTCCTGTTATTTTTATTCTTTTACTGAGATAAATCGTTTTAAAAAGTCATATTTTGAAAAAATCTCTCGCAAGACTTGATTTTATTATTAATGAAATTAAAAATTAAGACCTAATTTTGGCCACCTTGATTCTAAATAATGAAAAGAGCTGGGGTTAAAATCAGTCATTTAAACATGATAAATTCAATTTCTACGTTGTATTATTATTTATTACCACCTTCGAGGATAAAATCAATTTAGGGGATAAGAATTTCATTCCGACAATTTATTTCATTTAATTTCTGTCTTTGTTTCATTACTAAGTTTATATTAGTATCGTTAAAAATTCCCTTCCCTAAACAGTAGGCCATTTAATTGATATATAGTAGAAAGGTTAGATTTCAAAAATAAAATTATCAGGTCCTTACTGTAATTATGCATCTCTTTAATTCAGTAAAGTTATCTTCGTGTCACTTGCCTTGAATCTTATATTTATAGTCGATCAATTTTGTGCTTTTAAATTAACTTTTGCTGTACGTGCTAAATTTGTGTACCCGACAAAGGGTTCTGTACTTCCGTTTATTAACACCAAACTTAATATCACTCTTTCCGTAAATGCACCTATTTTTTTAGGATGATCAACGCTGGATTTCGTTTCAAATTTTCTTTTTGTGGAAAGTATATTTCTGTTTGAGGAAAATATTTTATTTTCAATTGGTTAACAGATTATTAATAGCATGTGCATGTGGGTCCATTGTGCCCTTTAACAATTATAATGTCATGGAGTTACTACCTCACAGGCTCACACTCCCACAAAATGTTTTTTATAATAAAAGTGAAAAAATCTTTTCATATAAGATTTTGGTGAAGCGATAAATTTATAGAATTTTCAATTCCATAAATATTTTTTTTTGAAATTAAATATAATATTAATCAAATTTCACCGTTTTCAGAATATAGAATCTTCGTCATGCGACTCAGTAAAATATTTTAAATGGATCAATTATTAGGCCCTTAATTGGTTAGGGGAAAAAATGGAAAGCGTAATAGGAGATTGATTGCAGATAATTTCACTTAATCCATTTAAAAATTTAAAAATCGCCAAAAAGAAAGAAAGAACTATGTAAATCATAATATCTTGATTTTCTTCTTATATTTCCCCTAGTGATTTATCATTTATTATGAAGTTACCAAATTGAGAAGTTTCTTTAATGTGATTAATTAATGCCATGCATGTGAACCAAGTTCATTAAAAGAATACTAAAAGTGCAACCTTCAAAATTTTCATAAAACTTAATTTTGAGAGAGAGTAATAAAAATTAGTAATCACACAATTAGTAATCAAACAATTAGTATAATGATAAGATAGAAAGAGAAATTATGGAAAAGGAATCAAACAAGCTAGCTGTTCCCTTCATTGTGTATTTATAACGTATATATTTATGAGGGAAATTCCAAGGGACTGCTAATTAATTTCTCATATTTACAGTGTTTGTTAGCCTGAAAGAAAAACCAAATAATTCTCAAAAGAAAACAGAAAAGAAAAAACAAAATTGAAAAAATAAAAACTTGATGGTCCAGAGAGGTATTGTGCGCGCACAATAATTGCATTTAATGAAGGTGGTGGAGACAACATTACTCATCAATAAACCGGAAATACGCGTGGACTCTAATTTTATGCTACATTTATTAATTCTTTTTTCTTGGAGAAATTTGATGCCACAATTATGAACTGGTTATTGGCTGTCAATACACACACTCACTCTCTCTCACAGAACACACATGTGTACACACCTCATACAATGCTCTCTCAACTGTGTTTTGCCTTTTGCTTTTTTCCTTTTTTTATTGTTGAGTCACTTCGGATCCTCTGTTACACAAATGTGTTACATTATTTGAATTATTGATAAATGTATTAATAAAGAGAGATTAAATATGGTAAAATCTTTCTTTATTAAGGATTCTATTGATTTGTGCATTTGTCAAAAATCTAAATAATGTAACATAATGTGTAATATTATTGTGTAACGGGGATCCCAACAGAGGTTGAGCCCTGTCTCTTTTTTTTTTTTATGTTGAGAGAGAGAGAGGGTGGCAGCAGTTCAGACCGACAAAAGCAATACTCAAAATCTCTCCTAACCCCACACCCATTTCTTGTATCGACTGACCACGCCCTCTTATTTCCATCACACGCGCGCGCGCGCACACACGAAACTATAGTCTGCAGCGGATAAAGAGCCGTTTCTCTATACTGCCCCATTTTCAAATCTCTCTCTCACAAGTCATAACTCGTTGTTGCCTTTTTTGTCTGTTACTCTCCTTTCGCTTCCCCCTTCTCCCCCGACTGATAATGTAAGCAAAAAGATCAAGAAAAAGTGGGCTTTTTATCCTCTTTGATTCTTTCCACCCATTAATTTCAGCAAGGCTTCTCTCCTTGACTACGAAATATGGCTAGTTACTGCTCTTTGTGGCTCTTGGTCGTCAACATTTCCTTGCTGCTGGGCCTTTCTTTCGGCGGTGATCCCTATGTTAACTACAACTTCGTGATTTCCTACATTACTGCTTCTCCGCTCGGTGTTCCTCAGCAGGTGAGCTCGTTTGAGTTCTTTCATGTTTCAAATAAAATCTTGGTATTGTTTTGGAGTAATTTCTGTAATGGGTCTGCTTTAGATTTCCGATAGTTTAAACTTTAGCTTCAGATCTATGAATGTCGTGCAAAGATTGGAACTTTGTTGCTATTCTTGGTGTAAAGATTCGACTTTACACCCAGTTTAGATCTAAGTTGTTGCTCGTGAATTTCTGAAGGATTAGATCCCTGAACTGAAATGCAATGTGCTGCAGGTGATTGCTATAAATGGCAAGTTTCCAGGTCCCACTATCAATGTAACAACCAACGACAACGTTATTGTCAGTGTGAAAAACAAATTAGATGAGAACCTGTTAATCCACTGGTAAGATTGCTGAAAAATGAGACCTTTTTTAGGATTTGAGATTGTTATTGCAAAACTGCTTGTTTATTGCAATGGTGTGATTATTGTGGTGAGTTAGGTCTGGCATTCAGCAGAGGAGGAGTTCATGGCAAGATGGGCTGCTAGGCACAAACTGCCCCATCCCTCCAAAGTGGAACTGGACTTACCAGTTTCAGGTTAAGGACCAAATTGGGAGCTTCTTTTACTTCCCCTCACTCAACTTCCAGAGGGCATCTGGAGGTTTTGGGAACATCATTGTTAATAATAGGGCAATTATTCCGATCCCTTTCGACACCCCTTATGGGGATATCACCATTGTGATTGGTGACTGGTACACCCAGAATCACACGGTGAGTAACACTCTCGATTTGACAATTTGGAGTGTGTGATGTTGTGTGTTCTGTTATAGCTTATTGATGATGGTTGGTTCGTGTTTAGGCATTGCGGAAAACCCTGAATGCTGGGAAAGATCTTGGGATGCCAGATGGGGTCCTAATTAATGGAAAAGGACCCTATAGGTATAACGATACTCTTGTCCCTGCCGGCATTGAATCTGAAGAGATTACAGTCCAGCCAGGTGAGGGATATGATATATATGAATTTATGATGGAAGTATAGCTTATCTTGATGCCTTTTTTTATGAAGTTCTGTGTGCCTTGCCAATGTTACTGTCTCTTTGGGTCTCATTGTTTAACTTCTGCAGTATGCAAATTGTATGAGAATCCAATTGTTTATGTCAAAATTCCTATCCAATAAAGAAGTGTGACTTTTTAAGGTAGTACTTGAAAAGAAGTTCAGTAAGATGATGAAAAGATATAGTACAAATTATGGTAACATCACATGGCGTGCCCCTTGAAAATGAAGTTCACACTACAATGATATTCTGAAGGATGTCGTTGAATGAAGCATGTCTGTACTTCAGTATGCTTTATCAATCCTCCAAAGGCATGTCACAATCACAAGAAAGTGTATAGAAATTTAAAGTCATCTTTGAAACTGATGTGTTTTTTTTTTCCCTACTTTCTTCTATCTTTTCTGTTTTTGGTGCTATATTTTTCAAAGAAAAAAAATGCACGACCACACTGATTTCTATTTTCTCATATGTTGGATCTTCATAATCTAATTTGGTAAAGTCGCATTTTGCTTTTTATGCTTATTTTGTCTATTGGAGAGCTAATGGCATGGTGTTCAACAGGAAAAACTTATAGAGTCCGCGTCAGCAACGTTGGAATTTCGACTAGTTTGAATTTCAGGATTCAGAACCATAACCTGCTTCTAGCAGAGGCTGAAGGTTCATATACAGTTCAGCAAAACTATAGTAGCTTAGACATACATGTTGGACAATCATACTCCTTTTTGGTGACCATGGATCAAAATGCTAGCAGCGATTACTACATCGTTGCCAGTGCAAGATTCGTCAATGAGACCGTGTGGCAGAGGGTCACCGGTGTCGCCGTCTTGCACTACACAAATTCAAAAGGAAAGGCATCTGGCCCGCTTCCTGAGGGCCCGCAAGACCAATTCGACAAGACATACTCGATGAACCAAGCAAGATCTATCAGGTATTCTTGCACTTCACTCACTCAACATTAAAATCGTGCTTTGCTTACTGTTCAGTGAATGATGTTTTGGTTTTATTTAGGTGGAATGTGAGTGCTAGTGGTGCTCGCCCGAATCCTCAGGGTTCTTTCAGATATGGTTCAATAAATGTGACTGAGGTGTATGTTCTCAAAAACAAGCCACCAGTGACAATCGATGGTAAAAGACGAACGACGCTTAGTGGGATTTCCTTTGTTAATCCCGCAACACCAATCAGACTCGCGGATCAATATAAGTTGAAGGGAGTGTACAAGCTAGACTTCCCTACAAGGCCGATCACGGGCCCACCTCGGATGGAAACATCAGTCATCAATGGTACTTACAGAGGATTTATGGAAGTGGTGCTCCAGAACAATGAGACCAAGGTTCATACCTATCACATGAGTGGATACGCCTTTTTCGTAGTGGGGTTCGTACACCATCCTTCTTTCTATGCCTAAAGACATTATTTTGATAACTGACGTCTGTTTGGTTATCTGGTTTAATCTTTACATTTTTTGGCCATCTGACTGCAGCATGGATTATGGTGAGTGGACAGAGAATAGCAGGGGCACATACAATAAATGGGATGGAATTGCTCGAACTTCAGCTCAGGTAAATACTTTCTGGCACATCTATATATTGAACAAGAAGCAAAGTATTTTGATCTTAGCATTGATTATCTCCACCAACTATAAAAGGGACAACCCTTCTTCCTTCATTTCCGCCTAAGTTGCAGCAATAACTGAACTTTTACTATGTGTTTAGGTATATCCTGGTGCGTGGACTGCCATTCTCATCTCCCTAGACAATGTCGGAGTCTGGAATCTGCGAACAGAAAACCTCGACTCATGGTACCTCGGACAAGAAACATACGTCAGGGTTGTGAATCCGGAGCCTAATAACAAAACAGAGTTCCCAATGCCGGATAATGCTCTCTTCTGTGGTCAACTGAGCAAACTTCAGAAGTATTTCCCCGAATCATTATGGCCTATAATCTTGTTTTCGTCACCCTTGTTGTTAGCTCGACTTCATTAATTTTGTCCCATTTCACATGCAGGCCACAGGACATTTCTTTTGCAGCATCAATGAGGGGCGGTAAGCAGACACTCTTGGCTGGCTTCTTGCTGATGATATCTGTTCTGACCTCGTTTTTCGGTTGATGTATGCATTGTTTTCTGCGGGAGCTTGGCTGTTGTTGTGAGGATTTTTATGGTGTAATTGTAGTAATTGTTGATAAGAATTTTAGACGTGTTGACATCTATTTTTCAGGAGTCCTTGTTTTAAATTATTTGGATTCATCATTCTTTTATCACTTTTTATCTCTTATTGTATGCCGACGATTCATCAAATTTTTATATATCTCAATTGTTGTTAGCTTCTTTTATTAAGTCCAGTTTTGACATGATTTTGTGGAGTTGGGAGCTTGATTCTTGACGTGATAATTTTGCAGAATTTGAGTTTGAGAAAATAAAAATATTTACAGGCTGCCTCGAGTGTGAGAAGATGGCTAAGCTGTCATCATGTTTCTTTTACCAGCATCACGTGGCTGCTTTGATAGCATTGCGTATTGATTTATTCCCTCAATCACATTATTTATTTTTTATTTTTTAAAGAAGCCCAATTTTTTCAAAACCATCCATCTTTGTGAAAATATATCTTTTGCGGAAAATTCTTTAATAGTGTCGTGGCCAATGCCTCCACATTCATATGAGTCTGTGGGCCCATGGCTCCACGTAAATTCCACACGGTCATGTAAATGTTGTAGCAGATAATACCCCATCTTCTACCATGCCATTGGACAACTGGTTCCATAATAGGTGGTAGTGTGTGTGGGACATCGTATTTCATCCAACCCAAGCTTTATTAAATCACTATTACTTTTTTTCTAACACATTAAATTGCTATTACTTGATATATCTCGATACATACAACAATCCACTTAATAAAAATATGACTTTGCTAGTCAATTATTACAGTAAAATTCAATACTATCCTTTTCGACTTTTTCTAGAATTAATAATTAATAGGAGTAGAGAGAGAATCTAGAATAATAAAGCGAGCTTTGCAATTTTTAGAAAATTCTAGGTTCACATATGTAGAAGACGAAGAAAAAAAGGAAAAGAAAATACTTAAATAATATAGAGAAATATATATAATGTGGATGTGAGAGAAGTCCATAGAATTATTTAGATTAGAACTATCTGGATAAATCTCCAGCTATAAAAAAGTGTCCACAAACTTGAATGAGGCTGAAGTAAATTTCTTGTCTCCAACTAGTACTTTGTCCAAGGAAAAATTAGTCAGTTTAATTTTATCTATATATATTAATTAGAAATTTTTATTATAATATTTTTTCATTGGGTTTCCCAATGTTACTTTTGTCAAATAGATTAATCATCGATGTTGTTTTGACGGCTATTACAACTAAAATTCCAAAATAATTCTCAAAACCTCAATTTTATACTTTTCTTGGATTGGTGCTTAAGCTTACTATATGGATAACTCAACTCAGTGAAATTGTGTCGCCTATTCGCCGAATTATGTGGCAACTTAGTCGAATAGGCGTCAACTTCGTCGCCAAATTATATTCAGATCTTTTTTTATATTCAGATTTTTTTTTACTTTTGAACAACATATTCCAATTTTAGATATAATAAGAAATTATATAATATACAACTACAATTACTAATTAGAAAATAGAATTCAAACCAAACTGAAAATCTAATTTATTATGTGTGCTACAAATCCTTCACCCACCACCCCTTCTTCGTGTGGATGTCGTCATCACACCTCAGTCGCAGTTGTCATCGTCGTTGGGTGTTAATGGATTCGAGTATGTGAATTAAGTTCATTTTTAAGTGCAGTTATTCACTTTGCTTGTTTTAAAAAATAGAGCAAACGACATCGTTGATGTTAAAAAGGATGATTAAACCATTCTTCTAAAGCATATTATTCCAAAGTTCTTGATATTATACTGGTTGTTGTCAAGCAATTTTTATGCTTGTTACTTTTTAAGGGCGTCTCTAACGGTATCTTCATCCTAGTGGCAGCCAAGATTGTGACGGCCGTCGCACCTCCAATAGTGCTCTACTACCGTCATTCCGTTCCGCTATTTCTCCTGTCCAGCTACAGTCCATCGTGGTTTGTGGCGTCGTACTGTTCACGCAATGTCACACCGCTAACATTTTTTTTTTCGATTTCTTGTGTTTGGGAAGGAGATGTTGTAATGGTGAAGGAGACGAGAGAGATAGATTGTTGAAGAAGATGACTGCTCGCAGACAAGATGGATGAGAAAGAAACTACTACAAGGAGTCGAGAGAGGGAGATTGTTAAAGAAGATGGCTGCGTTGCGCACACACGATGGATGAGGAAGAAATTGTTGCTTTTCATTATATATGTGTAAAATTAGGGTAAAATGACATATTAGGTATTTTAAATTTTAAATATTTTTAGAAAATTATGTTAATTGTTTCTTTGTTTTTTTTTTGAATCGTTTATTTATTTAGTTATTTTTTTTGGAAAAATTTACTTTTTATGCTAATTAGGTATTTTTTAATAATAATTGTTTATTTTTTATAATTCAAACTTTTCTTTAACATCCAAATTAACATAAAAAATTCGAAATACATGGGAATTAAAATTTAAAATACTGAAAATATAATCAAAATACATAAAATACAGTACAATAAAGATTATTTACAAGATATAATGATTGTGTACATTATCACATGTAGTATGATAATCGAAGATGAACGGGATCTTGAGCTACGTATTGATGATTCACGAGAAGTTCTGATCCCAAATATTGAAATTGTGAAAGAAGGAATCGATCAATTTTAAGAAGCTCATGTCGCACTTTGTAATGCTTTGATTGACCATCTGAAATTGTTTGTGTTGAATAAATTAATTGTTTTTATGATAATTTAACATCTATTGTTTTTATCAATTAAATAATTTCAAATTTAAAAAATAAAT
>AYJT01107689.1:0-16937 GCA_001278415.1 Ocimum tenuiflorum
TTGGGTCGGGCAATTTCGGGGTGGCCCGCCTCATGAGGGATCGCCAGACGGGTGAGCTTGTTGCTGTTAAGTACATCGAGAGGGGCGAGAAGGTAATTTCTGTTACTGTTGCTTTTGTTGGCTGCTGATCATCAGTGGATTGTTTGGAGTTTGTGTGTGTGTGTGTGTGTGTGGTCGGAGCTACTGCTTAGATTTCATGTTGTGGTGGTGTAAATTAGTTCTGTTTCTTTGTTTGCAACTCCCTTCTAATTCTGGAGTTTTTTTACATGTGAAAGATTGATGAAAATGTGCAGCGAGAAATCATTAATCATAGGTCTCTCAGGCATCCCAATATCGTCAGATTTAAAGAGGTAAAATCAGTTGGTGAATTGGTTCTTGTTTCTTGGTGTATTGAGCGGTTAATGATTCTGTGTTGCGTGAATTTGATATTAGGTGATACTGACGCCAACACATTTGGCTATTGTCATGGAATATGCATCTGGAGGAGAACTTTTCGAACGGATATGCAATGCAGGCCGGTTCAGTGAGGATGAGGTACCATTTTCTTTCCAATTGTGACCTTTACAAAACAAAATAATAAAAAAAAATGGTGATATATAAATATAGCTGTGACCTTATATTAATTGTGTCATTTTGTAGGCAAGGTTTTTCTTCCAGCAACTCATATCGGGGGTCAGCTACTGTCATGCTATGGTACTCGATCAACCTCTTTCTTTTTGCCATTGTGTGTTTTCCCTCATTATGCGATAAGGCTTACCTTTTTTGCTCTTTTTGGGTATTTATGAAGCAAATATGCCACCGTGATTTGAAATTGGAGAATACATTACTGGACGGAAGCCCGGCTCCTCGGCTGAAAATTTGTGATTTTGGGTATTCCAAGGTATATACTTTTATGCTTGTTCCACTTTATACGTTTTCATCTCTTTATTTTGCCAATTTTGTTTGCTTAGCTTAATTGGCTAATGGCCCTTGTCGAAGGAATTAATTAATCAATGGTTTTTGGAAAGGCCTTCTTGTCAAAGTAGTTGAATATCTATCTAATGATACATTGCTTGCCTTTTCCAGTCATCGGTGCTTCATTCACAACCAAAGTCAACGGTTGGTACCCCTGCATATATCGCCCCAGAAGTGTTGCTAAAAAAGGAATACGATGGAAAGGTCAGTAGTTTGTTATGATAGCAATCGTTTTTCTATGCTAAAGTTCCAGCAATTATTTTACACGTCAATCAAGTTAAATAAACGATTGAAGATAAGGGGACAGCTTAGCAAAAGAGGAAAGCCGCTTCATTTTCCTTGTTATTTTTATAGAAAGGAGTTGACTTAGCGAAATAAAGTAGGTCTGTTAGGTAGCAAGTAGATCTAGTAAGGTCCAGAAGGTGGGGTTTGGAAAATATAATACAACAATTTCCCATAGGGGAAATAATACACATTATAATTTGTGCTGTAATGGGAGATTGGGGTCAAATATGGAAACTCGAGCTGAGTGAGTCAATACTTTCGTTTTCTTCCCTTTTGACTTCAATTTGCCACAAAATATTCATTTTTGACTTTCCCCAGCATTTGGTTATCCAATTCATCCTTTCACATATACAATCATAATAATATTAATCTTTGCTGCTCCTGATTTACCATGGTTTTCAAAAATAATCACTCGTGTAGTATTTATATCTGAATTTATCTTGCGTTTTATACGCAAATGTACGGATATGTGTTCACAGATTCATGGATGTTCTTATAGAATTTACACATGAGAATACCTCACATAACAAATGTTATATTTTTTCACGTATAGATTGCGGATGTCTGGTCTTGTGGAGTAACTTTGTACGTCATGTTGGTTGGTGCGTACCCTTTCGAGGACCCTGAAGAACCCAAAAACTTCAGAAAGACTATACAGGTAGCATTAGTGGTGTATGATGATGTATCCTAACTAAATCTCTCTTTTCGTCGATTCCTTCCTCACCTAGCATTGGCATGTTGGCAGCGAATCTTGAATGTTCAGTACTCGATCCCAGATTATGTCCATATATCTCCAGAATGTCGACATCTGATCTCAAGGATATTTGTCGCGGACCCTGCAAAGGTGAGTTAATTAGCTTTGGTGGCAATGCGGTGTTGATAATATGAGTGAAAATCTGAGGTTGTTGGATTGTTTGACAGAGGATAACAATCCCAGAGATAAAGAACCATGAATGGTTTCTAAAGAACCTTCCAACGGATCTGATGGACAATAACACTGAGCAGTTTGAAGAAGCAGAACAACAACAGCCTATGCAGAGCGACAACGAAATTATGCAGATTATAACAGAGGCTACAATCCCACCTGCTGGAGCAAACAGTCTTAATCAGTATCTCACAGGAAGCCTCGACATTGACGATGATATGGATGAAGATCTGGAAAGCGATCCTGACCTTGATATCGATAGCAGCGGAGAAATCATCTATGCTATGTGATGTTCTTCAATGTTTTAAGCACCATTGCTCTTAGGCTTGCCTGCCTGCAAAGAAAGAAGAAACTTTACTGTTTGATTTCCTAATGAACTCTTTGTTTGCTGTTTTTCAATCTCTCACTGTCATTTACTGCTCCAGTTTTTAGTAGTTATAGTGGCAATTTTACTTTATGAATGATACTTTAAGTAACAACGCTGACCTTTTAATGATATATATTAAATGACATGTTCCAGTCGAATACTGAAATTATTAAAAGCCTATTTATCTACCACCTCGAGTGCGGTGGTAATCACATTTCCCATGAACTTAATTCAAAAAAAAGAAAAAAAGCACAAGTTGTGTAGATGTCATATGTCGAAAGATTTTGGCTTCGGTGGTTGGGGTATTTATTTCAAATGAATATGATGAATTAAATGCTAATCTTATCTGTATATAAAGATAATGAAATAGTAATTGAAAGCAAACCCTTTGTCAAGGCCTCAAGGACATTCCTAGTATTTTATTATTTTCTTTTTATTTTAACGAGGGACTATTATGAATAGAACCACTCAAAAAATATAGAGTAAGAAAACTGCTGATATAATCTTAACATTTATTTCAAGATCAAATTAAACCTCAAACAAGTTTGGAAACAAACTAGGAGGATCGGGATGGTGTTAGGCTAAGGGTACATATTTGCATTGGTACGAATATACATTTTTCAAGTAATGTTTTATATATTTATATCCGTTTGATCCGAATTTTTTTTTTCAATTTCATTAAACTAAACTTAACATGTGAAGTTTACCATGGATGGCTGGGTTGATGAAGTCAAGATCTTACAGGATTCATTTGGTTCTTTTCAGTGAAAGATTATTCCATTTGGTCAGTTTTAAAACCTATTACAATATTTTAAATCATGAACACAAGACAGCTAGTGAAAGAGCGTATTCCTTATAGAATGAAGATATCTTAATATTTGGTTGCTACATGCATGCAGAAGAACAAATTAATAAATTAATGCTCTGTTTTTGAATAAATTTACAGCAGTCACTGATTTACAAAATTTGTTTTCATTTACAAAACAGAAATCTTAATCTCCTGCTAGCAAAATGCTAACTCACGTCATCAGTCCGCAAGTTCACCGATCGAAAGCAGACATAAATGCAGTTTGATTTGGTCGTTTTCGTTCAAGACGATTTTCATCTGCTGCTGTTGAAGAAGTTTGTGGCATGAGCGCAGACAACTTAATTCTTTCACCTGATATTCGATTCTAAAGAATACAAGATAATAACATAGTGTGAGATACAGAATAATAATTTTTTTTTTAAAAAAAGGAAAAAGATGAAGAATATATATGAAATGTTATTGCAACAATGGTAGCACAAAAATTTACCTTGAGTTTAACATCTTCAAGCTCTATTTCAAGGGACACAACCCTATTCTTCAGTTGCTCAAGTGCTTCTTCAGCTACGGGTACAGTTATCTCAGATGTTGGGCTTGTTATTCCAGCAGCCTGAGATTTTCAGTCCAAACAAACGAGGTAAACTACATTGCCACATTTGCTTTCGTAGCAAATAACATATTTGGAACAGTATATAAAGAAATAATCTGACCCTTAGGACGGAAGTACACAATCCCAGCAATTTCTGAGCTAATTGCAGCCTCTCCTCTTCATTTTCCTGCTTTAAGTTACAAAAACAGGTCCATGAAGGCTCTTTTACGTGCATCTTTGCAATTGACTTGTCTGAATATAACTTTGATCTCTGTACTAACCTTTAATTTCTTCTGCAACAGTTGCTCCTCGTCAAAATTAATATAGGGGCTTCTACCATTTTCAGCGCGGAACTGAGATAGCTCTTCCTTTACGCGTGTAAGAATAGCCTCTGTCTTGCGCAGCTTGGTGCTAAGTTCTTCGTTTTGGCATCTTAGAGAATTGTTTTCCTCCTGTGACATGTCAACATGTTCTCAGGCGTCATTATTCCATTGCACACACTTTCTCCGGAGAACTATTTATACTTGATATGAGAATCAAAGAGTTCTTGCCTTTATCTTTGCATGGTGATGGATACGCTGTTGAATATTCTGTTGACCTGATAATTTTTTTACCTCAAATTCTAGTTCCATCACCCTCTTCTTATGATTAGCATTCTCCGTCTGAAAAAATTGCAGCAGTAAATCAAATAAATTAAGGTATGTGAAACTTAGGCTCGTGTGCTATTACTAAACAATGCTGATACCTTTAACATTTCATTTTCAGTAGCAAGCAGTTGTCCCTGTTGTCGCAATTTTTCCAATGCAACATGGGCAGCCATCAATTCAGCCTGTTTTCTTTCAATCTCCTCCAGCCATCTAAATGTTGATAGAGCATTATACAAATCACCATTTAAATATATCATCGAGATGAAGTCAGTATGTGTGTGTGTGTGTGGTGTGTGTGTGTAAGGAACTCATAGCATTTCATTACCCATTCCGCTCTGTAAGGAACTCATTTATCTGCTTCTTTAGATTACCCACTTCTTCATCCTGGAGAAAAATTCCATCAATAGGCTGGGCAGTTTAATATCCATCTTATTTTTATGACATGGTAACTCGAGAAAAAACTTACCTTTACTTCAGATTCAACATTATGGTGCTGAGCCTCCTTGATTAACGAGTGAAGCTGCTGATTATCCATTAAATTCTGGCAGCAAAAAACATCCTTAATGAGTTTGGCATCAGTCACACTCAGATTTATAATATGTTCACTTAATTTTGTAAGGCACATAAATCCTAAATAACGTTTGTTGCTGGGATAAGTTAAATTTCAAATAAAATGATAGAAGAAAAATACCACCCTCAATATAACATGCTCAATTTAATTGTTTAAGGCACTTACATCCTGCTCAGAATTTGTTGTTATGACAAGTTAAAATTTCAAATGAAATGATATGACCCGGTAGGAGTTTTTTATGACAGTGCAATCTCACTTTGGAAACAATCAACTCATAACGTAATGACAGAACGCAAACTTACAGCATAGTTCTTCATATTCAGTTTTACACCCAATAAATCCCGAATCACATCATGAGTCATACTTTCAGTGGCAGCCAGTCTTGCCTTAAGCATGAATATCTGGATAGAAAGTGATGTATTTTGGGTAAGGAACTGCAAATGTTTGATTATGATTCAGGAGAGAGGGGTCACACGAAAAGCTACCTCTTTTTGTCTACTTGCAGCTAGAGCCTCAAGTTCCTCAATCCGTTGTCTTCCAGCAGTGAGTTCTTCATCCCTCTCAGATTTCATTTGTTGAACTAAGCCCAATCCTATGCATTTAAAAGGGGAACCTGAGCCCCTAGGTTTTGAAGGATTTCTTTCCATTTTGTTTGATGATGAATTTGAACTACCAGAGCCAGGAACTTCAGATTTTAATTGCTCTACCATAATTTCCAATGCTTGGAACTGCTTAGAGCATTGAACGTTAGCATTCTATCTATGTTAAGGACATTCCTATAATTCTAAAGAAAGTTGTATTGACAATTACACCCACCTTTTGCTTGTATTCACTAGCCTGTGCCTCTGCATGCAAATTTAGCTCAGAAATATGTGCTTTACATTGAGAAATCTGTTGTGGAAAAGTGCAATCAATTTAGCTTCAAATGATGGAAAAAACAAAAGCATTTAATTCATATATTAGAAATAAAATAATATAATGTTATCTGGAACTTGTAGGGCATTACCTCAGCATCTCGGGCTGCTATTTCTTTTTCAAGAAGCTGCACTCGTTGAAGCGACTCCTGAAGATTCTTCTCTTTTTCTTCTAGACATCTGAAAAAAGAAAATTTCACTAGTGAGTGATGATTATAAGTAGCAGTGTTTTTAAGACTTGAGCATAACACTCCGTTGAACCTTTTCACATCAGAATCATTGCTCTTGACTTTGTGCATTTGTTCTTTCACACCAAGAAGCTCTAGCTCAAGTTCCTCTCTCTGCAATCGTTGCATCTCAGCTTCTCCTTTAACAATATCAACCTTAGGTGTGGAAATCATGTTAATCTCAAAGATGATACCAAAATAGACTTTGCTACACAACTCTCTGAATAGGCATACCTTTTGTTCAAGTACATTTATAGTACATTCTAGTTCTTCAATGGACCGTTCTAAAAGTTTTACTTCGGCTTCCTTTTCCTCAGCATGGACTTTCTGCAACTCAACTATCTGCCACAACAGACCAAAAACACACATATTAGAGAACCATATGGTATGCAGCAGGTATTTAGCCCAAAAAAAAAGTGGGAAAAGAGTTTACCTCCTGTGCTTCAATAGCTACTCCTTCATTTTCTTCAGCAAGCGCTTGTGCAATCTCAAGTTCTTTTGTCAAGTTAAGAACTTTATCTTCCAGTTCATCACTATGACATGTGACAGTATCCAGGTTGCTCTTCAACGATTCAGTCAAATTATTCAGTTTGGCAAGAGCCGTTTCCATTTCAGCCAGTTCAAGCTCTAAGTTCTCAATTTTGATCCTTGCCTCCATTAATTCCTTCTCCATGGACTTTCTTGCATGTAAGGCCTCTTGGGAAGCAGCTAAGAGCTCAGCCTTTTCTTGGGATAGTGAATTTATTCTCTGATTTTCTTTTGTGAGAGTCGATTCAAGAGCAGATATTTTGGCAGTTTCTCCTTCGAATTTAGCTTGGAGTATTTGACACTCATCCGCAGCAGCTTCCAATTCAAGTGACCTCAATTCAAAGTTTCTTTCCAATGACCTTAAAGAAGCAAGCAATTCATCCTTTTCATCTTTCTGATCTTTACTGTTAGAGGCAGATTCCTGCAGCAAACTCATATCAAATAAAAGCCCCTTGAGAATATCATCCTTTCTCAACAACTCTGTGTGAAGAGAGAGAATTTCAGAATCCAACTGCATAGCTAAATTCTCCACGTATTGGACCTGATCCAGAAATTTGGGTACCCCCTCCATTTCGTTCTCTATCTTTTGAAACACACCATCTACCTTCCTGAATTTCTCTTCTATTACCTTCACCATATTGCCACTTACTTTATCAAGATTATCGGCCATATCAATATTCTTCAAAATTCTCAAATTCACAGCATTCAGGTATTCTGATTCATTAATCTCTTTGACACTCAATTCACTTTTCAAACATATGTTCTCTTCTTTCAAAGTATGGATATCTCTCTGTTGCCTTTCCAAATCCTGGATTCTAGATGACAGGTCTTCATGAACAGTAGATTGAGAAAGCTCATGGTTTCTGATTTCGAGCCTTGCAAGGCTTAGATCTTCCTCTAACTTGGCCATGCAGTTCTCCATCTCTGAAACAGTGTTTCGTAGCCTGTGGTTTTCAACATCAAAACTGTGGGTGTTTCTAGCTGAGGCTTCATACTCAATATTTTTAGCCTCCAACTCCTGCTGCAAAACTTGATAATCTGCCTTACATTTGTTTAGATGAAGAGACAGGCTTTCGTTCACCATCTCAAGGCAACTTAATCTTCCGAGTTCCTCATCTTTCATTTCCAGCTCATTTTGGAGTTTGTGTGATTCTGTTTCCAGCAGACGAATATTATTCTGCAAGTTCAATATTTGCTGATGAAGCTCATAGATATAACTACTGGATATTTCCATAGCAGATTCCTTCATCTTAAAGTCTTCTACTAATTTATCATGCCTGGATTCCTTATCGATTAGAATAAATTCACTTGAAGTGGCATCCAAGCTCTTAAATATTATTTCCTTCTTGAGATTTTCAAGGACTTCGAGGGTATTACCATATGCATTCTCTGCATCTGCTTTCAGGAGGCCCATCTGCTTCAACTCGGCTGACAGAACAAACGATTGGAATTCTTTTGCTAATAATTCTAGCATTAGATTTTCCTCTTGATACTGAAATAATTCCTCCTTCTCCTTCAACAGTCTTTCCTGATCCAGAATAGTAGCCAATGCTTGTTTGTTGCTGATATCAATCTCCTTCATTAGCATGGCCAGTTCAGATCCAATATCGTTCGACCTCTGCAGCATCACCTCTTCCTGATACTGAAGATCCTGTATCTTCTTTTGGAAAGAGGAAAGTTTAAGAGTGACTTCCCCAGTTTCATCAACTTTACTCGTTATGCGATCAAAACCCTTTTTGAGATCTTCCAGCAACTTGCTTTTCAACACTCTGCACATTTCAAGTTCTTTTCTTGATCTTAAATTGTGTTCCTGGAGATCAGAAATAATGGAGTTTGACTCCCATAAACCATGGTGCAGAAGACCATTTTCTGCATTCAATCCATTTGCAGTTTCTAAGAGAATTCCCATGTGGCAAAGATGCAACACAGACACAACACAATCCTTAGCAATAATCTCTGACCAGACGTCCTCGATCAATTTCTTAACCAATTCAGTTGATTCATGAATGTGGCACTTCATATTGAGGAAATCAGAAGCAACAGACATCCATTCTTCGGATGAAGTGGTCTGGATTTCTGAAATAGCATCCTCAAGTTCTGAAATCATCCTCTTCATGATGACAAAATCAGTATCATACTTATTCTCCAGTTCCCCATAATTCTGATCTTTCAGATTATTGGAAAGTTTCAGGCTTTGGATTTCTTGCATGAGGTTTAGTCTCTCAATGATGAAATCATTTTCCTTTACTTTTGTATCACGAGCACCAAGCTTCAAGGCTTCATTAGCTATCATCAATTCATTTATCATTATGTCTGCTTCTTTAACTGTATCCTGAACCTCCTCAAATTTCTTAAGAATGCAAGAAGTTTCAATGGTTTTCTGGGATGCAACAAGCTTAGCTTCATCGAGTTCATCTTCGAGTAACTGCAACAATGAGCGTTTAGTGATAAAGCATGAATCAACAAAATAAGATCTCATAGTAACTGTGTTTATTCTATTTATGATAGGTTTTCCTTAAAAGCAGTATTAATTACTAAGATATAATTGAAGTGCTCCGAGGTTGTCAAGAAATAATGGAATGTGATACAAAGAAACTTAGAAAGCAGAGAAACCTTAAAGAGATCTAACATCCTACCTCTCTCTGCTGGAACCAGGAATCAAGAGATTCTTGTACAGCTTCTTCCATTCTCCTTATCTTTCCATCGATAGCTCTAACTTGGAGCTCGAACACACCTTCAAAATTATCTATTGCATCTCTTAGAACAACAGTTTGATTGATCATAGATCCAATGCTCTTCCGACTGCATTTCTCAGATGCCAAAAGCTCTTCTTTCTCAGATTGCATTTTATCCATCTGAACTTGAAATTCTTGTAAGCTTTTAGTGGCATATTGAATCTCTTTCTTTAAGTGATTAATGGCAGTTTCTCTTCCAACTGCACTCTGCAAAGCAATTTTAGACTCCAAATTATTGTCGTTGATATCGCATTCCTTTGTAATAGCAGAACAGTTCAACGTCTTGGTACTCATATACACGTTACTACATGAGCCTACGTCATTGAAGTCTTGCACTGTTCTGATACCTGTCTGCAACAATAATAAACTAGTAAGTCCAGGATAAGAAGTTGAATACTCCATGTAATGCTGCATATGAGAAACATTTACGTACCCGTGATTCACATTCATTGTTGGCAGAAAACGAGTGAGACATCTCCAAGGCTTTATCTTCCTGAGTAGAACCACTCTGCTTCTCATACTTGTCCATGCAGAACTTCAGTGATGCGAGTCCAGAATAAAGATCTTGAAGTTGTTCCCTGGTTTCTGAAATTTTATATTCTTCATTTTTTGCGAGAATTACCTCCAGAGCTTCTCGGCATCTTCGTTCCTCGGACAGTTCTAGACTCAGTTTTGCACAACATTCTTCTGATGCTTGTAGTTTCTTTTCGAGAGAGTGAGTCTCCCCGTCTGCTTCATCTATAACTGAAGCCTGATTTTGCAGATCTGTGTCCTTTTTGGTAATGATTTCGTTGAACTCTCTAATTTGGAGGTCCTTGTTAGAGTTCAACTCCCACAATCTGTTCACGATCACAAAAGCAGCTGTTGCACAAGATGATGCTGTTTTGAGTTTATCCTCTCCATGCCTAATTAAGTTGTGGAGCTCTGCAACAGTGGACGTCTTATAATTCAACTCAGATGTTAAGAAAAGAATCTCTCTATCCTTCTCGCTACACTCTTGTTGATGAGTCTCAGTCATAACCAAAGCTGCTCCTCTAAGTGACCTCAGCATGCGCTCCACGTCATCTTTCCTATCAACTGCATCCTTTAAATATTGATTAAGCTCACTAATGAGAAACTCCTTTTCGGAAATACATTGTTTCATTCTTCCAAACTGTTCAGAGATCCAACTTCTTTTGTGACAGAATGAACTGGAAATAACATCAGTCTGATCAGATGCATCCTTAAGAGCTGCATTCCCATCAGAAAGAATACCTTCAATTTCACCGGTGATAAGATCCCATTCTCCGGTAAGTGCACTTAATTGATGCTCTTTGTCTTCAAGCATTTCAGCAAATTTTGTGTTTTCTTCACTCTTCAGATGTAAATTTTCCTCCATGGTCTTCATTTCTGTTTGCAGTTGTGCAAGTTTGTCCCTTGTTTCCAACTCTTTCATCCTACTTTCATGGACTTCCTGTTGAAGACCAGAAAGTTCTTCTTGCAAGCAAACAATCACCTCTGCAGTTTCCCCCTCAACCTGCCTCCGGACTTCCTCCATTTCTTCTTGATGAGATTCTACAAATGCAAGATCATTCTGATACAACTCATTCAATCTCTTAGCCTTTTCAAGAGAATCATTCATCTTCTTCAACTTCACCGTCAAAGGAGAGCTGTCACTCTCTGAAGGCTTATATGATGAGAGATCTCTGAACTCTCGGCAAGGAGCTTGATCCTTTAAATAAGAAATTTCAAGCTCCTTCTCCTTAAGCGTTTTTGCAAAGCGAACATTAGTAGTCCTGAGATCTTCTATCTCATTGATGGATTGGATTTGTTCAGACTCGAGAGCTTCCAACACCAATTTCATGGTTTTGAGCTCTTCCCGGACTTTTTCATACTCTTTGGTTACTGAAGTAACCTTTTCCTTTGATAATTGAAGTTCTTGGTTTAGAGATTTTACCATTTCCTCTAGTCCAGAATGGTACGACCTCTCTTCTTCTTGAATAATTTTAAGTATGTCCAACTCCAATTGTAAATCCATGATATTTTCAGCACTCTTTTGGAGAACCCCACATGTTGTATTTTCCTTCTTTCTCTGGGTGAATATTGTTGCCTGATCAGTAGAAAAGGGAACTTCTACTATGGATTCCTGAAAATAATATGCAGGTTTAATACAATTGCAAACATGACCAACAAACACCATCCATTTTCATTTATGACCAATGCTAATTAAATCTTAAAAGAAAGGAAAGAAAATAAAGCTTAGTCAGTTATATCTGTTTTTTCGTCTTAGAAAAAAGTAATCCTAGCCGTACCTTAATGACTTCCGTACTGCAGTCATGTTCTTGGGCATATGCAGCGTCATCATTTGATGAAACATGTAACTCCTCTAGTTCTCTGCAGAAAATTAGC
Source organism: Ocimum tenuiflorum (assembly GCA_001278415.1). NCBI lineage: Eukaryota > Viridiplantae > Streptophyta > Magnoliopsida > Lamiales > Lamiaceae > Ocimum > Ocimum tenuiflorum. The sequence continues at coordinate 11,936 of AYJT01107689.1, forward strand.
ATGACACATAATGAATAACATATCTTTGAAGGTGAGATCATAACGGACTGAGGAAATCTAGACAGGAATCTAATAGTCACCTGCGGAGCTTTGCATTTTCTTCAAGACAACAATTGAGCTTGATCTTGCTTTCCTCTAGCTCATAAAGAGTTCTCTGCAACTGGAAGAGATATACGCATCGGGATAATGATTTAAGGAAATTCTAAGCTTTGCTTGTGAAATAATGCAAGACAAACCTCCTGAAGCAAGTCATTTTCATTGCTATGATTAAAATCCTGTTACGGAATAGAAATAAATGATATTAAGGTTCTGAAGAACAATTGACCACAATCTTAGATGGACACAAGCCAGAATATTATAACCAAGTTATCTTTATAAAGTCACACGATATACCACCTTCACTTCAAGATTATTAGAATGCTTCAAATTTCCATCAAAGAAGAACATAAGCTGTCATCGGGAAGATATAAGTAATTAGAGGCTTGAATAAACTAAGCAGCATGTATAGTCAATGCTTCAAACAAATTGAGAAGCATAGAACTACCTGATTTCGCAGTTCGGATACTTCTTTCATCAGCATTTCCCTCTCCCCTTCTCCATAGAAATCTTGAAAACTAAAAGATCCAACAAGAGAATATTCAGAATGATTTCAAATAGGGTTTATGAGTTGAAACCCAATAAGATAAATAAGCAAAACACACCGCCGAACTTGATCCAAAAGCCTGATATTTTCAGCTGCAAATCTTGTCACTTCAGGATTTTTGTCAAGTCTGGACCGCAGGAGCTGCATTTCTTCTGAAAGAGCATTGTTTTCTTCCCGTAAATAATCATCTGCTGACATCAAACCACCAAGAAGAGACTCCATTCTTTGAATTTTATCTTCTCTAAACTTTAGCATCATTTTTGTGCATCTGGTGTCCTCCTCTCTTTGACTAACCTGATAAGTATTGTGTTTAGAGAAGTCGATCAGTTTTCTCTTGCTTCAAATGAATGCCTACTTTACAATAAAAGAGAGGAGTGAGCCATACAAGGCGATTCAACAGCTCAATTTCAGCTTCAAGCTGGGTAACTGAATTTTCTGCCATCTTTTCCCTCCGCAAGGAACCAGCAAGTGTAGTTTCTAATGATTTCAACTGTAATTGAAATGGAATTAGTAAAATTATGAGTCTGCATGTTTTTGGTGGGACAAAGCAAAATCATGAAAGTAAACAATGCTAGGTAGGATGAAGAACACAAACTCAAGAAACAATGTATGCAGTACAAGCTTCAGAGTGTTGTGCCAAATCTATTTTTAAGTTTTTAATAATCAGAAAAATAGTCATGATGGGCAATATTTACTAAATAAGTTCTAGCTATCAAGGATATAGCATGTGATTTAATGCCGTGAAAATGAACAGGAAGCACTCTCCAGTCATGTGGAACATGATCCAATACCGTTTATTTGGCATTGCTGGAGAAAGAATTATCTTTTACTTATTTGCTGAGAGGATTAATACAATTCTTTGCAGGAAACAATAAAACATAAAGATGCACGTTTAACCTGTTTACATGATACTCTGAGAACTCCCTCAGATTCTTTTCCAAGCATATTCCCCGTGTGTGCCTGTGAAATTTCCCCTCCAGTAGTATCATCCTCGTCTTTGTTCTTAGTGTCAGGATCAGTGGCAGGGCTAAATAAAAGTGAGCGATTTACTCTTTCACGTTTGAGGGCAGACAGCTCCTCCTGTCCAAAGAACAAATTAAAAGTTCAGATGTAATTTTATTAAAAGTTAAACCAATTTATGTACAGTTTAAACATATGAATCTCGTTGGACCTTTAACAATTGTATCTGATGTTTCAACAAAACAACATCTCCAGATGAGTCTTCATTGATGATAGCCTGTATCATGAAATATATGCCCAAAAGATCGTGTAAGTGTATGTTCATTAGCATACATACAAGATTCACCAAGCACACAGAAAAGCTTACATTGTTCTGAATCAGTTTTGCTCTTTGAGCGAACTTTAATGTATTCAACGTTTCAGGTGCAGAGCTGCAGAGGATGGAAAAAAATTATAAAAATTATATCAAAGAAAATTGAGAAAATACAAGCGGACAAATATATATGCTTGACAGGCATATAAACAAAGAAACTACAAACTGTAGGCAGTTGAACATTACCAGATTGATGGGCTGACATTAGCTATTATCATTGTTTTCGAGTTTCCACCAAGAGAGTCCTGTTATTCCATTTCGTTAGAATAATATGATACACTTCATGATATTTAGAAGATACAAAATAATTGTTCACCTGAAGGAGAAATGTCAATCTTGAGTCCCTGTAAGGAACATGCCTTGGCTTTCCATGAGCTATATCAACTAAGACCATAATTACATGACTGTGAAAAAGAAAAAAAGAACATCCAGTAGCCATGTCAGAACGAATGGAAGCAGACAAAAACAGAAACATACTATGTTGACAGTATAAAGCAATCGTACCCTAGTGTGGACAATGATTTATTGATGTTTGCAGCTTCTTTCAAACGCTCACCCTCAGCACCAGATGACTTCTGCCTGTTGGAATTACAACAGCAAAAATGGTATGATTTTGTGCCAGATTTCAACATTGCACCAAAACTTAATCAAAACTACCTTTCAGAACCAGCAAGGTCAACAAGATTCAGCCTGGCAAAACGGAAGTTAGTGGTGGAGTCCTTCTCCCACCTACTTTCGATCACACATGTGAAAACACTGTGTGAACGGCTGCTTTCTCTGTTCATATTTGTGGCAGCAACTCTCCTATTCGAAGAACCCTGAGACAAACTCCAAAGTTATTCACAATTACGTGTTTCAGAAACATGCAGGAGGATGCACCTATTCATGCTTCAAGATTGTACCAATCATGCTAAACTAAAACAGTAATATCATTTATTAAAATGTATCACCTGAGTTAAAAGCTGCAGAATGTCTCCCACAGTATGGACCTCGAATTCTGATAGATTTTCAACATACACGCCCTTTTTCATGTCCTCACGTAACTTAAACAAAAAAAGAATTTCAAACTAACTGCAGTCATAAATAATTTACAAGGGGAAATCACCTATTAGACTGGAAGTACCATTAAATTTGTGGATGAAGGATCAAGAAGATCAGTGATTTGTTCGTTGTAGATTTCAAGAAAAGAACACTTGCAGTTGTACTTTAGCTGCTCATCTCTCCGGCTTTCCTCTTCCTACAGTGAAAAGCGTCGTGTTAATTGCTTATATCAGCAAGCAACTTTCGTACAAAAACACACCCAAAGTAAAGACCATCATATTACCGCTCTAATCCTTGCAAATAAGAATTCAAATATGCGAGGAGTCATTCCACGGTTGGGACTGGGGTTCACTTCCAGGTCATCAATCTCACCAAGCATTGTGTATGTCTTCCCACTACCCGTCTACGTACACAAATATTGAGTAAGAATTGCAAACTGAAGTGAGGGAATATAGAATATTTGATACATTTCAGCCAAAGTAAAGTTCCACGGCAAATGCTTCAACAGAGTAAACATAAACACAGTAAAAAGAATGGTAATGTATCAACCATCAACCAATAACATTAATTTTTTCTTATTTTTCTCAAATAGGCTACCTGTCCATATGCAAACATGCAGCTATTGTATCCAGACAAGCAATTCTCTACCATGGGCAATCCAACCATCCTAAAAAGCATCTCCTGCATATCAAAAGATATTAGTCGACCCTTCTATCAGAGAATCCATTTGTGGTCAATCAAGTACACGCACCTGGTCTATTCCTTCACATGCCACATGATCAAACATAAACCGCGTCTCAGGTTGCCCAATCCATGATACGCTTTGTGCACTCTCCTGCTTCAAGCATCTATTGAACCCAAAACTGCTTTTCTCCATGTTATTCAGTGGCCGTATACGAATCAAGACCTGGAAGTTTGATATTAGAAGATTAGAAGCAAGATAACAGTGGTAAACTTTCTCAAATCATTCAAAACACAGAAAAGCAGCTTACTTGCACATTGTGCTCCATCCAGAACGATGGATCTTCCTTGAGTTCGAAATAAGGGACCTCAACGGTGTTAACAACAGTTGGCGTATTACAAGAACTGGGAATCCCTTTAGCCATCCGAGAACCAACACTGCAGACTGTCCTAGAACCACTAGGCAATGCATAGCCCGGATATGGAGGCTTACTTACACTCTTGCAAGGCGTCGATTGTACTGAATTACAGTCCGAAAAACTCAATGCAGCCCTGCCACCCGCCCTAGTTGAGCTTGGAGTATTCACATTTGAAGTTGCTCTCCCCTCCTCCTTCAGCTCCACTCCGCCATTATTTGATGGAATCTCACCCTTCTGAGGCCAATTGTACCGGTTTCTTGACATTAGCCCCTGTTTCTCCGGAGTGCGAAGGTGCATTGATGCATCGGAGTATTTTCGCTTAGCGGGAGTTCTATCAACTTTGTTAGGTTTACAGATTTCCTGATCTGTAATGCCTTTCGGGATTCGCTCGTTAATTGCATTGAAAGGGGCCCTTGAGGGTTCTGTGCTGTTATGAGGGTTCAGAGAATCCCTAGAATTTGGAGGCACATTCTCAACTTCCTCTGCATTGGCGTTCTTGGCCGGATTCCGACGCAAGAATTTGAAGTCTCTCAGCATTCTGCCGCACCCCCCACACAGAAAAACAATAAAAGAAGGGCAGAGAAAATATTTCCTCGAACTAAATGTTCAAAGATTGGATATTTCTTGTTTTTTCTTGAAGACAGAAATAATTGAGCAGTGAAAGTGAAGCCGACCTGGCAGAGGAAGTGAGAAAAAGAATTCCGGCACCGCGAAATGTTGAAATTGTTTCTTCTGATTGCGAAATTGGGGGAAAAAAAACAGAAACCAGCTTTCTGCTGATTCTCGGTTGCTTTCAGATAGAAAGTTAAATCAAAATCATCTTCTCCAATTTCTTTCTACTTGAATTTTAGATTACCATAATGCTGTTAACCCCCTCTCTCTCTC
>AYJT01107716.1:0-11578 GCA_001278415.1 Ocimum tenuiflorum
GCACAGAGAACTTCATAGTCAAAGTTACCTTGTAATTCACAGGAATTCCATTTGAAAGTCTCCTCTGAACTATTCCTGTATCTTTATCATAAGCCTTTGTCGTATCCTTTTCTTGGTCAACAGGAACGAAGGATGGGCGTTGCTGCACCAGTAATTCCTCAAGTTGTTCTGATGATATCAACTCTTTTGGTATCTCAAGCTGCGGTAAGAAAAAAGTGACAATTTAGAAATATAAACATATAAAAGTCTTGGTTGAAGATGAAATTTTCCCTTTCTCCAGGAAGTCCTATAAAAAAAATTACCCACGGATACAGTACTACCAACAAAACAAAGAGAGCAAAACAGAGAGGCATATTCCTTGAAAGACAGTTTTCTTAATATAAAAACAATCGAAATGGAAAGCAATCACATTATAGGCAATTCCATCATCCCCCTTGTATCTATGATTGCTAAAACAGAGAAGTTTTTCAGATAATAACCTCAGGCTCAGCCTCTATAGGTTCCTTTAAACCCGCTTCAATAGCAGCCAAGATTTCTTCTGGTTCAATCTTGAACTCAGTTTCACCAACTCCATAAAAGTGTGCTTTCTTTGGAACACATGCAACAATCGCTGCTGGGGGCGGCGCAGATGGTTTGCCAAAATCAGATATGAACTCCAACACCTCTGCACCAACAGCGTTGACCTAATATGCAACAAAAGGTCAGGAGAACATCAGTGCAAATATCATGGCATGAATATACACAATTATTTGTTTCTGCAGATAACTTATACAAAGAATAACAAACTAACAAATATGGAAATTCGTATATCTATGCCCTGGAATACCTCTATATGCATGTTTTACATAAAAAACATAAGCCATCTCTCAGTAAGAAAATGATTATACTTCAGCGACAAGGGGAGAATTACCTCCTCAAGGGTAACTGTGCTAGCAACAGCAACCAAACTTTCGTGTCCTTGTCTTTGATCCATGACAGTGTGACCGAGTGCATCACTTTCCATAATGAAGTCCAAGTTATCAACCGATGACACATTGTCAATCATAGCAGCCAACTGTTCGCTGTCTTTTAATAGGGCATCTAAGTACCGTGCTAATTCACCATTTGTCATGCCAAATTCTTTAAGCCTTCTAACCTGAGATACATGCAAAACAGAACAGGCAGCATACATCAGAATAGAAAAACTGGGAAATCTATGCCAAACTAAACTGTTTGAAGATAACATATAGCTCATGAAAACTGTCAAAATATGATATTCGGTTCTTCTCACAGAATTAGTCATAAAAATGCAGGAAGATGAGGCATATGGACAGACAAAAATGTTCATATGTGTGAACATGCACAAACACTCTTGTATGTAGAGACATATATAAATCGAAGACAGATGGCAAAAAGATGATAAAGGAAAAACAAACCTCCTGCACAGCAACTTTAATTGCATTTTGCCAATTCCGAGGTTCTGCAGTCACTGTAAGAGTCGTAACAGTACAGCCTTCTCTTCCCGAATCACTGTGGTCCAATTCGACCGCAGTAAATGGAGGATTGGAACTCTAGGAAATTCATGAAGTTAGCACAAATGCCACTATTTAAGATGCATGTACACAACAAACTATTTAGAAGATAGCATACAAAATGGAACTTGCTCAACAAATTTTACCAGAAAAACTTTTAAATATATCCATGTTTATCGTATCTGCTCAAAAGCATCCAAATTTCAATCAGTGCGTCAGAAGATGTAGCACAGTGGCTTAAATTTTTTTTTTTTCTCTGGAAATGGAAGAGAATGTGTCTTTTGAACTCTACTGCATCACCTGAATCTTCATTAAGGACCATCACGAAATCTTAGGTTTGTTTATTTTTTAAGAAAACAGAGTCTCGTTATACTTCCCTAGTTCCCTTTCTTTAACAATCTAGACATAAAGAATGAGCCTGAGCACAGGGATTTTACTTCATAAAGAATGTATTTGAAGCCTGAGCACAGGGATTTTACTTCATAAAGAATGTATTTGAAGCCTGAGCACAGGGATTTTAAGCTCTGGAATAGGTACCATATAGGTAAACCGTGATATCATCCAGGCAGATACCCCCACTAGCAGTCAACTCCTGACACAGAAGCATATAGAAGAGGAGCAGAAAGCATACCTGGTATCTTGTATTAATGCGGAAATGCAAAGCGGAAAGAAATATCCTCTTCATCAGCACATTCCGTAAATCACCAAATGTGTGGACCTTCTTGACTGGGACCTGAAAAGAAACGGCAATAATGTCAAGAAAAAATAATACCAAAAGAAAAGATGAAGTTAGTGCTTCTGATTGGGAAATCATTGATTATAACCTCTGGATGCAATGGGAGGATATGCAAGTTTGTGTAGCTAAGAATTTCCTTTTAGGTAAAATTTTAAAGATAAGATGTGAAAGATCTGATAATCCTGAGTAAGTGAATGTCGAAAACTTTAAGAAACATACTCCCATCTGTCCCATATCTTTCACGATTGCTAAGCTGAAAGGTTTCTACAAGCCAAAAATGTAAATAAATAATAGAGCAGAAATAATAGCTTAAACTTCTTTGTTTCGCGTTGTTTAATTAAGGGTTCGATGGACTTGGATAGTGGATAAAATGTGTCTTTAAGCACAAAACCAAATATGGAGGACAACATAATAGCCCCGCAGCATCATGTTTTGTTTATGTGAATCAGAAATTAGAAAGTCAACCAAAGAATTTCAAGTCCGGAAGGACACACAAATAAATGGCCATCGCTTAATAAGAGTAGTCTCAAGCATCATAGTTGTCAGTTGGATATTCAGTACCCGCCTAATTATCCAGTTTTTCAAGTGGATGGACTTGCATATCATGCCTAATGCATCACAAGAGTTCAAAACTTTCTGCTTATCTTTCGTGCCCTTAACAAACCTTGCTTAATCAAGAACGTTCGAATATAAAGCATCTTAAAGAAACGATGCCTTTTGATTCTCTAAAGGTAAATGCAGCTATATCCAACTGCAACCAATATTACCATAAAAGAAAGACAGAAAGCAATAGGTTCCCAAGAAAACACTTAAAAAGTAATACTAACCTTGCAGAACATATTGATCGAGAAATTCTGAAGCAATTCGTGCTGAAATATCTGGGGAGGCTGAGCTTCTGTGCAGCTTCCAGGAATCGACCAGTTATGCTGAACAGGAGGCCGAACAGCATGCCTCTCCTTTCTAATTTTTTTTGATTGCTCCAGGGAAGCAGGTGATCTATCTTGAGATAAACCACCAGATAGTCCAACTGCCAGTTTAGGAACAAGGAAACTGGCCATTGCACCAAAAGCACTTGGTGTAGGTGAGGTGGGTGCTTCATTTTTCTCCATGCCATTCTGTCCAAAAACGGACTGCAAAAGAATTGGAAATGGATTATTACTTCAACCATAGGTGTAAAAGTTAACCAACTCAGATGAGAAGGGGTAAACTTCAAAGTCCGGTGTCAATATGATCTCTAGTTCATTAGCGGATTTGCAATTACATACTTCAATGTGGTTAACTGTCTTTGGAATGTCATCAATGTCCCCCACAATATACAATGTGGCATTTGCTGGGAAATACCAACGCTCATGGAACTTCCTGATCTTATCAGCATCCCATTTCTTAATCTGCTCCTCCAATCCGATAGGAAACCTTTTGCTTAGCTTGTTCTCAGAGTGCAAGTATTGCAACAACTACACGAACAAAAGAAAAGAATAAAAGGGTATAGACAAATACAAGATTGGAGAGATTTTGGTAAACGATGACAACAAAAGTGATCAAAGTTGTTCGCTTGTTCTAAATACCTGGCAATCAACACGGTACTCTATGGTGTTCATCATTTGTAGCTCTGACAAAATTGCTCGTCTTTCTTTTTCAACCCGAGATGAGAGAAACTTGGGGTGAAAAGCAATCTAAAGCCACGCAAAAATGTATTGTTTTCCAAAAGCTTATAATGAGAAAGCACAAGGGAAGTACAATAACCAAAACAATATCAAAAGCCATTGACCTAAATATCAGGAATACAAAGTTTATCATTATAGAAGCATCAAAATAAAGAAAGGAATTGATATACCTCATTAAGAGCATCAAGAACAACTGGCAGCAAGTCACCTTCAGAGTCCTAGATATCAAAATTTCGATTAAACTAAGTAGGGAATGACTAAAAAGAAGTGGACAAAAACTGATACTAGATAACATATTCACGTTTTCACGTAATTTAATAGCTCTCCTACTATGGATAATGCAACATTATTTTGTAGACATGTCATCAATCTTCACATGTTTGTTGAGTAGCTTCTTTTCTTTTTATATGTTTTTTCATTCAGGAGAAGAGCAATAAAGTTCACTCCATTTCCCCAATTCCTCTTGTGCTTTATGGCTCTCTCCTACTTCATTTAGTTAGATCATCTTTTCCACATTTAATACAAACAAGGTATGATGAGAAAAACTAAAGGCGGACAGCAAGACAGCTAACAGAGCCTTGTGAACAAAATTTTTTGGAGAATCTTGCAAGGGAAGGATGAAAGCACTGCGAACCTTTGTACTAGTTGGTGAGTGGATATGAAACACGGTGTGATGGAAGTCTGTGTAAGCATTAGATCTCGCCCCGGTTCCAAGAAGTTTCTCACGTTTCTTACTTCCAAGGAATGCAACGTGCTCAATCATATGAGCAATTCCTTGTTCATCATCTTCCTCATCGATTGATCCAACATGAACTTCCATGTGAGCTTCAAATCTACAATTCAACGGTAGAATAATATTAAAGAGCAGAAGATTGAAAAGGAGAGTGCTATTCCTGTAGGTGATAGTGCCATAGTCGTCATATGGTAATGCTCGATATTTGTCCACAAAAACCAGGATCAGTTAAAAATACTAAAATTGGACTAGCACAGCAAACTCCTTTTTAATCAGCACATGTAATTTCTAGTCAAATTTACAAACTCCACCAGAGTTAAGAGTGAAAGTTTTAAGTCATTGTAGCAAACAAATCTGCAGCACAGTACTATAATGACTGACAGAAAGAAAGAATAAAGAATCTCCTGTATTCTCATAATCATATCAACAAACAACGATGCAACATTTGGAATCCTGTCTGAGCACAGGCTTTAAACAAAGAATCAAAGTCTATTATCGTATATGACTACCATGTTCTGTAGCAAAATTGTGAGCATTTTTCTTTTTATATTTTTGGTCCTGTTTCACTCTTCAGTTGAAACTGTAAAATTTCATGATTGTGTTTAAGATCTGTCGAGCATTATTCGAGAATATGACAATATGCTCTTGAAGCATATAAAATGCATTTATCATATCCATGAGAGTTATCGCTAAGAAGAGTACCTATTAGGAGGGACTTTATTAGGCAAAATAAGATAGCGGAGCCCATTTTTCAGTTGTCCTCTGTGCAATTTGGGGTGAGAAGGAATCTCAAACCTCAGGAAATTCTCAAATTCAATTCTCTCTACATCAGAGTCCAATAAATCCGAACCAGGTTTCTCCGTAACACCATCAGGCCAGCTAGTACTTGCTGCATGTGGCTCTTCAGGGCCCACAGAGGCACGTAGAACTTGAACGTTTCTTACCTGAATATCAAGTTGGTAGGTCAGACCAGATAGGTATCAACTTTAACTATCAAAAGCAAAAAAAGTAGAACTTCTTGAACGTAGGTATCAACAATGTACCTTTGACTTTTTATCACAGCACATACTTAACAAAAGTATTAGAGTTACCAAGATGTTTGACCAAAACAAAAACCACATAACAGCTATACACTTTTTTTATGTGAATAGCGAAAGTAGTGGAAACAAATACCTACAGCCATTTGGTATAATATGATTAAGTGAAATGTGCACCATGAGTCCACAAATATTACATTATTAGCATGATCAAGACATCCCATTGAATATGCCTCCATGAAAGTTGGAACTAGACATTATTCCTCAATTAAAAAAGCATAAGAAAGAGAATAACTTTCATAAAGCAGCATGGGAAAATGTAATATTTGCTTCACACTTAACATGGAATGTAGAATGACCCACAATTAGATGAAAATGGAAACAACCTAGAGTCATAGAATGATGATCAAATACAGAAAATAAGCAGGAAACAGTGGACAGTTGACATAACCCAAAGAAAATAGAAGAAAATGGTTAACCAAATAAAGAACATGGTAGTGAACTGAAGGTAAGAAAGAATGGATTTTAATATATTCAAGTCAATATTTCGAAAGAAAATGAAAATTACTTAAACTGATGCCTTACTTCAGGATTATATCGTAGGTTCTTTGACAGGTGAAAGATTGACTTGTCGGCAAAGAATCCAGAGGTGAATCTCTTCACACCAATTTGCTTTCTATTGTATGAATGGAAGCAACATACTTGTCGAGAATTAGCTGGCAAACTTGAATGAGGTATCAATTCGTTGAACTCAGGAGAAAGTCTTCTATGTGTAATCTGCAACAACAGACATCAATATCATGATATAATAGTTGGTAAGAAACATCGTGAATAACTTTACCAAATTGACAGAAACAAACATCTCCTTCAAAACAAAATGAAGTGATAGGAAGAGTGGGAAATCCAGATAAAAGGCAATCTGACAGAAAACAGATAACTTTATACGTTCTATATTAATCATTACAGCACCAACCCCCTTTGAAGCCAAAAATTGGCTTTAAGACTTTAAAATGGATGCCAAATTAAATGGAGATTTTTCACATCATTGACAATAATAACATTAACCTCTAATACAGAAAAGTTCATCCATTGCAAAAACTTACATCGCATTGGAAGGTCAAACATTTACATTCTTATCCTAACAAGCAATGATATTGTTACTAAAGTTTGTAGGAATGCCCCAAAAGTTTAAATGGACGACCTTCACAGAGCAGCAAGATTTGTCCTTTAATGAAAATAACCCTAAACCATAATTATATTTCATTGAGAGAGTAAAATTTCACAATAAGAGAAGGACGCTACAGGTTTATGAGCAAACTTAATCTTACCAAAGTATTATAATAAGAGACTCGGGCAATGTAAGTATCTAAGTATCTAAGTTTTTATCACTCCATTAAATACAGAAACATATTAACCGGCATAAATAACACTCCAAAATGCTCTTGGAAATAAATCATGAATCCAACTCCAAAGTTATTATTCCAACTTCAACCTTCAATATTTATCTTCCTACCAGCATCATAGCATGTAAGCAATATTGAAAGGGGGAAATGCTATTTCCGCTACTGTACCATAAGGCAGATAAAAACAACAATTACAACGCTAATGTAAAATTAAGCACAATTTTTCAGTTGTACAAATAACCCAAGCTTCGCTAACTTGCTATCCAAAATATTCAACTACCCGCTCCACGTTATAAAACCACAGAACACCGAAAATAATCTCAAATTCAACATAACTATAAAAAAAATCACCAAAATAAAACAAGAATAGGTAAGATTGAAACAAAATCAAAACTTTTCCCCGAGATACCTTACTGTCAACGGAACGAACGCGGCTGCGACAATCAATAGGCGGCTGCCGCAAAGTAATTGTCTTCTTGAATTGTAGCCGATGAAATTTGGGTGTAAAGAGAGCAGAATTAGAGTTATCTTTACTATGATTACAGTTACTGTTGGCATGAATCGAGGCTAAAATGGGCTTTGTGTTGAATAGGATGGATGAGCTCTGCATAATTGCAGAAATTTGGGAAAATGGAACAATCGATGGAGTGGTTGAAGATATTTAGAGAGAAATGGAGAAGAAATATTTGGAAGAGTGAAAATTGTCTGTACTTGTAAATGGCTGATTTTAATGGTTAAGTTGGTGGTGTGGGGGTTGCTTGGGGGGCGGAGTCGGCGGTGTAAGTGGTGGCCGTTTGGCCAGCTTGGCTCAGATTTTTTCTATTTTCCTTTTAATTTTTCCTAGCAAAATATCACAAATAATGTCTTATCTTGGCATGTCTACAAATAATAACAATAACAATAATTATCACAATAATAAAATTTTTGGTTAATATATTTTTTTAACATAAATACTCAAATGCCCCCGGAGACACATGGTAATGTGCTCATGGATGATATATCAATAAATTTGGTAATTATTAAAAATATTTCCACAATTAATATTACATTGACACATTAATTTTTGGCAAATTATCACATGTTCACGGTTGGCATTTGAGCGTTTTTGCATTTTTTTTTTTTCAAGGTAAGTGAGCAAAAAGTAATAATTACTTTTGTTTTTCATGAAAATTACTAAGTTCAATAAATTTAATGATAAAATAGAAAGATATAGGAGAACAGACAAAAAGAAAAGAAAATAGATTAAAGCCTCCTCTTTGACCAAATTTTGGTCGATTTAATTAATAATTCAGCGTAAGAATCAAATGAACGTCAAGAAATAAGCATCTCTGACCATCAAATTCCTGGTATATGAAGATCTGGTCAGCTAATAAAATATTCTGCAGAAGTTAATATAATTGTACTTTTCGTTAAAAAGTTTAGTATAATGTTTTTTACTTTTTTCTAGTTTAGTGTTAATAATAACCCTTTTTTGCCTTAATATTACTAAAGTCTAAACTAGTAGCTTCCTCTCGGGAAAAAGAAAAAAAAAAAGGTCTAAAATAGTGGCTGAGGGAAAATTTGATCTAATGAGTGGGCCAAGAGGCCCAAAATTACCCAATCGATTATACCATTTTAAGTATTTTAATTCAAGGATAATTTATTTTGATCGAGCTATGTATCTCTTGCATGAGACATATCTTTCTCTATTCATATCCAAATTTCGGATAATTATTTCATTTTATAGGACAATTTTACAACAAACCAACCATAATCCTTCATAGGAGATCATAGACAAATGCCATGGATTTTGGTTGTGAGAAAAAAGACCGGCTCATTAATAGTGGGCTACACATTAGGCCTTCGAGACATATTTATTGGGCTTAACTGAATTATGGGTTTTAAATGATTACAAAATATAGAAGCCCAGGAAAGGAATTCTAAAATTTTTATCAATATCTGCATTATTATAGATTTCGATCAAAGTCCGACTACTTCGGCCTATTACAGATGCTATTAGTAGTTCCAATAAAAAATTTATTATATCTATATCTATAAAAGTGTCTAAATTTCTTCCAAATTATTTAGGGGACAATAATATAATTATCTATAAATAATATAATATAATTTACTTTTATTTATTTTGATATTATATATTAAAATTGTAGTTATTAATGATGTAATTTAGATATTATTTAACACATTTTATCTACTAATTCTTAAATTATAATAACAAAATATCAAAGCATTAATAAATATTATGATGAACGGATTTGAAATCAGATATTCAATCTTGTGATTTTGATAACAATTGATTTTACAAAATTAATAAATTATTATATGCTTATCTCTTTTCAATTATTAACCTTATGAGTCGCAAGAAAAGTAAAAGTAAAATAACACAAAGAAAAGAAATATGAAGATTATACTGAAATTTCAAACATGTTACAAAGAAGCAAAAAGAAAATATACATTGAAATTTTGAACACAAATTCAATGTTTGATAAACTTATATTTGAAGGAAAAAAAATAGAAACACTCTAAATCAATCAAGATCAAACATTAAAGACTAATTTAATGTAATTTAAACCCTCAATGTCATTGTTTAGACATTATAAAATGAAATGTTTTATATCAAAATATTTACTCTTTCATAAATCATATATAATATTTTAACTTTCAGCAAATTTATTGAATACTTATAGAATTCTATTAAGTAAAGTTATGCTATTATTATAATAATTTTTATATAAATAAATAATTAAAAAATTTTAAAATTATATATACAATTTCATTACCTTAAAACACAAAGATACTACGTTCATTGCACATAATCGTAACTATTTACTACAAAACGGGTCATAAAAGTTCTTCCAAAGTGATTTCAATCTGTCAAACGAAAAGGGACAAGGATAAGCTTATTATGCCCCCTACAAAAATCGATGAATATAAAAGGATAAAATTATATGATAATAATCCAACTGAAAGACACAATAATTATAGGCTCAAAGCATTCATTCGTGTGAAATACAACTAAAGGAGAATCGTCGAAGTGGTGGAATGAGAGTCTTCGGTCGTCATAAGTTAGAATTTAGAAACCTGTTGTCACGTCTAGAATTAATGATTTCATATAGAATCACTTTAGTGTGATTTATTTATTTATTTTGAATGTTTATTGAGATGTGCATCGAATAGCAGTTCTAGTTAGGGGTGTGCAAAATCCGAACCGACATCTGAAAAATCAATCGAATCAAGAAATTTCAAACGGTTCGGGTCGGCTTTTACAAGCATCGGCTCAGGGCTAGGTTGGCATGGTTCAGCCGAATCAAATTTCGGATCGGTGATCCATTTTTTTCTATAAAAACCGCCAACCCGACCGAAATTTTCCAAAAGATAAAATATTAAATTTGATATCAAATATGTATGTATAATGATATATAATATATCCTTATTTATAATTATATCACTATATTTATGGAAATTCCCTATTAAATTTGGTGTTTTTTCGATATAAAAGTTACCCCTACTTGCAAGTATAGAGAACCAAATTTGTTCATGATTTCATATTTGTTTTTGGTGTTTTTTATATGAAATTTTGGTGTGAAACAACGGAAGTTACCCAAAGTTTTGGATTTTGGTGTTTTTATATATGAAATTTTTTAGTTAAATGATTGAATTGTTTTTTTGAACACAAGTTATACAAATGTGTTTTGTAATAGTTACACATAGGTTTTTTTTTGTTACATTATTTTGTTCTAGAAATTTCGGGTTGGGGTTCGGTCGGGTGAGTAATGTATTTGGTTAATTCGGTTTTAAAAATTTCGATCGATAATCCCCCAAACCGACCGAATGCGCACCCCCAGTTCTAGTTATATCTCCAATTAAATGAGATCCGTATAAAAAATGCTACTAAATTGGCTAATAAGTCTAAAAAGTATAGAAGGAAAAATAGAAGGGATCCATGTAGAAATGCAAATTAAGAAATAAATATAATGAAATAAATTTAACAAAGACTTCCAAGTCAAGTCTAATAATTCCGGTTGGTTAGGAAGTGGAAGACAATGGACAAGAATTTGATGCGAAAAAAGTGCCCATCATTTGATGTCACAAACTCAATTATTAAAAGCTTAACATATATTGGTTCCTCGAGCAGTGGACATCTATCAATGCCAAATATTTGTGATTTGATCCTCACTTTTCTATCCCTCGATTGAAAAAAATATATTTATAAATAGATAAAAACAAAATTCAAACCCCGCATCCTCCCATTAATGTGGATTTTAAACATCGATCACAAATTAGAGTATGCCAACAACCACATCGATGGCACAAAACTTGTGCATATCGATTTTTCAAATAGTTTTAAACAATCATAGCTCTAGTACCTTACATAGATGAGGTAAATTTGTGCTTTTAGTGGACTAATGGTTGCAAAATAATGCAATAAAAATCTGGTCTCTCGATCTTAAATATCAGAACTTGATCTAATTTTCTGACGATTTCGATATTTTTTTT
>AYJT01107778.1:0-12954 GCA_001278415.1 Ocimum tenuiflorum
AGGGAGGGGATATTCAGAGGATCCAATTGGAGTGTTTATGTAAAAAGGACAAGGGGACAACATGAAGTGTTACAATACCAACTAGAAAGCAGAGAAAGAAAAGAAAAAACCTGCAGATTAGGTAAGTGTCCAAAATCGAGTGGCTCAGTGCCCTCCCAGAATTCCTTGCTTTCTACAGAAAGAAGAGCTAAATCACATTCCACACCTCTTGCTAGAACCTGCAATCAGGATTGAGTACAGTAAGTGAAGTTGTAAAGGATCCAACATAAGTTTCTCCATTCCCTCACCTAGACCCCAGAAACAAGATAAATTATGCAAAAAACTTAAAAAGAATGGCATCAGTAAATGGAAAAAATCTGAAATCAAGCAATTTGAACGATTCTTGAAAAAGAAGGGATCAAGTCAACCCAACACAGATATCTAAAACCATATTACTATATGTAATGTCCCATATCAGTTGGGAATCAAAGATTTCCATTGTTTAAATATGGGCTTAATGGACTCTCTAACAACTTGGGTTAACCATTGGCAAAGCGAGAATTAATGTCAAGTAATTGTAAGCAAGGCCCATTATGTCGTCGTATCGCTACGAGCTCCCACCCTATGGGCCCGGGGCGTTACAAATGGTATCAGAGCCGACTTTAGGCAAGCTTCATCGGTCCCTGGGGGCGGTCCTGCAGGAATGAATGTGAACACAACAAGGACGTTGTGTCTCAAATGGGGGAAGTATGAAATGTCCCACATCAGTTGGGAATCAAAGATGTCTATGGTTTAAATATGCACTTAATGGACTCTCTAACAACTTGAGTTAACCATTTTGGTAATGTGATAATGAATGCCAAGTAGTTGTTAGCGGGGCCCATTATGCAGTCGTACCGCTATGGGCTCCCACCCCATGGGCCCAGGGCGTTAACACTATAGGACTTTGTAATCTAGAAAATCAGCAGCACCACACAAGAAATTTAGGATGCAAAAGTTGAAAAAGAGAAAAAAGAACATGAATGAAATAGCTGGCTAAACAGTTCTAGCACCCATTATTTTGGAATGCAAATGAAAATATGAAATCTCCAAAATATTGAATCGGTCATTTTTCTATTGCTTAAGAAATAGAAATGTTTTATTGCGGAGTCCTTCATTTCTGTCTCCCTTTTCTTCTTGTTTCCCCTTTGTTAGTATCATCATAGAATCACAGTTACTTTTTCTCTTGGTGCCATAATTAACTTGTATAGTAAACTAGTAAAGTTAGTAAACTAGTAAAGTTAACTCCACTTATATGTATCAAGCTATAGCATCGCTGCATGTGGAACGAGAGGAGTTGAAAACACCGCCATTATTATTTACTGTTGAGATGGGATATAAACAGATTAATTCACTCCTTAGGCATTGACTAATTAGTGGGTGTTGGCATAACATAAACCCCTTTTATGGCATTGGCTGATGTATTATGGTGAACAGTACAACTTCATAGAGTACAAAATTAACAATATAACGGAGAGTGGATGATTCAATTTTAGATAAGGCTACCTTAGCAATATATTTTGTATCATCCCCTCTTCTTTTTACTTTGACCTGCATTGAGATAAAAATAAGACATACTGAAGCAAAACATATAGTGCAAGTGAAAAAATGGAGCTTGGCTTGTTTAGATTCAGTCTTCAATTCCAAGTCGTTAAGCTTAAATTCAATTGATTGGAGAATAATGAACAATGCTAAACAATTGATATACTTAATTTTCAAATATTATTAGAAATGTGAGCTAGCAGCAACTGACTATTGGAAAACTACAAATTCAATGAAAACAGTCACAGAAAATGATAGTTTTGTATACTAAAAATTTGAACTCAAGAAATGTCAATTCCAAACACACGCAACCATTTTCTAATATTAACCAAGACCATAAATAAAGGTTCTTTGCCTTAAGGAGGCATCAAAAGGTTCGGAGCTTACCTGTGTATTATGCTCAACGCAATGTGCATTTGTCAACAGTTTCCCATTGCCAATCATGAAAGCGCTGCATAATAAATCAAAATTTTCAATGAAGCTAAAATTTTTTCTTTTTCTGATATAAGAAATTGAAAGAGATCATTAAGAAAACATTTCAGAAATGCTTTCAACAAAATTCAGTCAAAAAACATTTTCTTGAAAAAATTATACTTGAAAACTGGAAAAGGTAGCTCAGCCATGCCTTCCAGTACTTGTATACTGTTTTTGTTTCTGCCAAGGAAGGGAATAGTCTGGTTCAGTGTGATTGCAGTAAACCTAATTACAAGAGAAAAAAAGAAAAAGAAAGAATTAATGGGAGTCAAAAATGTATCTAAAGTCTAGAACAAGGAGATATAAAGAAATGAAGTCAGCATAAAATTCAAGCATGAGGTCATTTGAGACATTATAGAAAATGGCAGAAAGAACAGAAACTAAATATTGACAACAAACAAACGGAGAATCACTATTGTCATATGTGAAAAGGGGGTATTGTAGTGTATAACAGCAGAAAATACTGGGCAACCAGTTAGCACAAACAAATGATTAACATGGATCACATTTCATGCTTGAAATATCCAAGCATCACAAATCAAAATAAAAAGTGAGCACCAATCATTTCTAAAAATGAGTAATTGCAAAGAATAATCAATTAACTTATTACCAACTTTAAACTCGTGCACATGTCATTTCAAGCAATACATGTATGGTGAATTGGTGATAGCAAGCTTTGTCATGGAAAAATTATTTGAGTTTAGTAACAATTACATGTATGCTGACAGCACACTGTAGCTGTACCAGCACTTAATCATGTTCATTGGAGGAGCAATTATAAATTCCGCACGAGATTAGTAACCGGTCATGCCCACAAGTCTTTCTTCAAGCTAAGTGAGACTTTAGAAAACCCATCCTGTGATAAGGACAGGTGTGTCTCAATCAACTTAGTCCTCTTCTAATTCCGAAAATTGAAATCTGCAAGCAATATAATATGTGGTGCTCTAAGTATTAAACAGATTTTGTTTCCTCATCTACGATAGTATAAGACACTGTGTGGCCAATAGTAACCACAGCATATCAAAAGCGGCCAGATGAAAGTGATTAGTCAAATGCAATGGAAGAATGTGAAAAGAAGAAGCCTGGAAGCAAAATAAAAGAAAGAAAAACTTATTTTGATTTTCTAATATGCAAGAAAGAGGGAGCGAAAATTAAACAGAAGACGTGAAATGGAAAAAAGATAATTCCGCATTAAGCAAACACTAATTTTTCAAACTCACAGTTATTTACCTTTACAACAGCATTGAGAAAAGATGCATCATGAAGATTACTTGCCTCTTCCTGTAAAAATAAACAGATAGGTTAAAGAACAAAATTAGTGCAAATAAGAAACTGTTCAAAGAAATCATGACATGGGTATATCCATTTATCTAAGCAAGTACTCAAATATGACATGAAAAAGCAACACAGATGATGTTTAAATATAAAGACGGGATGATAGTTTTGCAATAGCAATCATTCCAAAAATAGCTGGTAAGAAGCAATGCAAAAGTATCAGTAACTTTCTTGAATTCGAAACATGTGAGCATGATTTAATTATCCTATGGAGACAATATAGTGATGCATTGTTCTTTCCGGGTCTTTATATCAATTTATCCTCACAAGACCATCAATGGGAAATAAGCTTTGATTTTATAGTGGCTGCGGAACCATTCATCTTGACAGCTCCATCCCAATTGAGGGTGAGTTGAGCACTAAGAAGAATGAAATAATGGGAAAAAAAACAGTAAACTTCATGAGAATGATCAATTTACCTCTTCCTCCTCCGAGTCAACCAGAATACCCTGGTTTCCTTTCTTCTGTACGCCAACTCTTTTGGACGATGTTGATTGGGATTGTCTACTTTTACTCCTACCACTACTACCACCAGCATTCGCAAAGGACTTCTCATCTCTTGATTTTTGTGAAAACTTGTGTATGATAAATTCATTCTGCATTTAATAATCAATATAAACAAGATATTCATGAAAATCACAAAATTACACAAGGACTGTTTTGCGAATACAATTACACAAAATGCTAAACAAGATATTCAAGAAAATCACATTAAACAGCTTCCTTCGGATATATTAGTCTCTTCCATGAATTAGATCACACCAGGAATAGCATCCGCCGCATAATGTATCCAAAAACAAGACATCAAATGCTCCAGAAAGCTTACAACTCCTGCTATCACTTAAAATTAATTTTCTACACTAACTTCTAAAACATTAACCGTTTAGTAATTCTCCACTGAAGAAAAACCAAATACATCGAGCTTAACAAATCAATATCCAATGAATTAAAGTTCCAGCATACCTCGATGGCGTATTTTCCGCGTGATTTCTTAGGTTTTCCTTTAACCGGAATTTGACTCTGATAGTCGGAGGATTTGCTGTGAATGCCAGATAAATAACTAGGTATGCACGCAGTGGAGAAGAAGCGGCAGGTGGCGGAGCGGCCGGTGAATGCGGCGGCGGAGAAACAACAGTTTGCTGCTGCAATTGCCATTCAAAAAAACACTCAGCAATGCAGAGAGGGCGCCAAGCTGGTCTGCTGTTTCCTTATCCTCCTGCACAAAAATATCTTTTTCTTTTTCTTTTAATACAAAAATATCTAATAATGATGCCGTAAAATGAGTGTGTTTTTTTTATCCATTTTTTTAATTTTAGTTAGTATTATTATAATTATAATATAGCATTGGACAAACAGGGCATTTGGTCTAGTGGTATGATTCTCGCTTTGGGTGCGAGAGGTCCCGAGTTCGATTCTCGGAATGCCCCTTACTTTTTACCATGGCTCTGTTTGATGTTTTTAATATAACGAAGTTATTTTACTTTTTAAAAAAATAGATTCCCTCGAAAATAAACTTAAAATTCATTTACACTTTTTCTTTTTATTCAACTAAAAAAAAATACAAACAAATAATTTCTCATAACTTTTTTAATTTTCTTCGATTTTTCAAGGAGAATCATCAATTTATAACCTGAAAGATCACCAAGCTTTTCAATTTAGGACCCAAAAAGTTCGTAAGATTGTCAATTCAGGATCTCCATACTTAACGGTCTTAGTAAGTCATCAGATGAAAGATGACGTGACCATTATATACTATGAATAAATGACTGCAATTGAATTGATGAGACAAAAGGTCAAAAACTTGTTAAATAAACTACATACCGTAAAGAATAAGAGAATGCAATGACTGCAATTTTATTACTCAGTGGGAGAATTATAGCTGTAATTTTATAAATTTCATGTTGTTTTTTTTTTAACTTAATTCAATTCAATTGTATGGACACATAACGACTATATCATCTTTCGTTTGATGACCAACTAACATCTTTAATTATGGAGGTTCAGAATTGAGAATCTTACAATATTTCGGGTTCTGAACTGATAATCAATCTTTCGAGTCCTAGATCGACAAATAAGTCATATTTTTGGTCCTAAATTGATAATTCTCATTTGCTTATCAGTAGTCCACGTTTGTTTGCAGCATCTACGTTAAGGCCCATTAAAATTTGTATCGGTCTCGGGCCTTCTGGGTTTGTAGCGTCTGTATGAGGGCCCAATTATCAAAATTTGTATTTCAACCCAGTTTGGGCTTGTTGCTTGTTGACCGCATCTGTGTTTAGGGTTTACATTCATTCACACTTCGGGTCCAAAATGCACAAATTTATCTATACACTAAAACAATAGAAAAGATCAGACGTGTCAATAAATTAGAAGTATTAAGAATAATTAAAATTATCTCCACAATCAATATTACGTTAATACATCAATTGTTGTGACATTATCACATACCCACAATCGGTAGGCATTTGAATATTTCTTACTAAAACGTAGGAAAAAGCTCAAGTTTCCCTCCAGAAACATTATCTTAAATGCAAGTAATCTTCATAAAGTATAATCTAATTGATTAATAGGCTTTTATGAATAATTTTTAAAAGATTATTACTATTATGTTCCCACAAATAAAATTTATTATAAGTAATAACTTCATTTATTTAATAATAATTTAGTAATAATAATGTGCATATATTGCGTATCAATGCATGCGACAAATTAACTTTTTTAATGGGGATAGAGAGTGGGACCTTAAACACTTAAATGTCTCATAATATAAGTACATGGCGAGATTTTATGAACATATGTATTTAAGTGCAAACAGTGAACGCTACATATCTTTACTTTGTTTGGTGTAAGTAGTGTCTTCTATGTATATGAAGTTTTAGGGTTAAAAATGCATATCCTCGTATGCACTAAACACATTACTTGTATCATTGTTAACTGGGGAATATTAACCGTTAGATTGTTGACATGCAGTAATGCGATTTGGTCTTAGTTTGCATTTAGATGTGCTTTCGCACGATTATATCCGAGTCGGGGCTCAGTTGCTCCTCGCATTTGATGTGATATGAAAAATATTTAAATTTAAACAACTAAATGTACTGTATGAAAAATAATAACATTTTTTTTTATATTGCTAGTGTTATGAGAAATAAATTTTGATATTTACTTTGCACTAATAAGCTACGACAATTGCAACATTCAAGGTGTCACAAAAAATGCAAAATCATAGAATACCCAAAATCGAATAAAAAGCCTAATGTAATTTGGAACGTCGACCTTGTTTTGTTTCGGGGCAATTTACTGTTTGCATATTAATTGATTATTTGTTTTTTTTTTTTTAATTTATTGAACATAGGATTTTATTATTTTTATAATACTATGTTCGATTTTTTGATATCATATTTCCACGTGGCATTGAAAAATGAATTAAACTCAAAATTAAAAATGTAGGGGCATTCCGAGAATTGAACTCGGGACCTCTCGCACCCTAAGCGAGAATCATACCACTAGACCAAATGCCCTTATTAGACACATAAATATAAAAAACAATATATATTCAAATAAAAGGATTTAATGATTTATATTTCTGATTTATTCTTTCCCGGTTTCCCTCCAAAATTTGCACAGCAACACAATAATCTTCCCCGTTTTGGGCGTTTCCATTTCAGTCATTCATATTTCATGCCGCATTTGCGGATAATCTGCGCCTCACTCAAACCCTAGCTGCTGTAAACGACGCGTTCTACTGAGTGATCGTGGATTCTGCTCGACTGCCCATTCCAAATATTTTGAGGTGAACGAACTGCTTGTTGGATATTTTGATTTATTTCATTATTTGTTTTCTGCAATAACAATCGCATGATTCTGGTTTTCAGCTCTTGATGCCGATCTATTCTTATAGCGATATCGAGCAATTGGTCTTTTATTTTTCTCCGTCTGAAGATTCTATCATATCGTTGTCTTCAGTGTGTTTCCGGTGGTTTGATTGGTTTGCGTGTTGTCTGCGATGATGATGGCGGTGTTGTTGGAATAATCAAAATCGAAATTGAGATTAAGAATGACTGTGTTAAATTTTATACTGCTGCAATGTTGAAGTTACTTAACTATACTTTGTGTTTTTGAACTAGGATAAGGAGTTGTTGTAAGGTGGAATGATATTGTATGAAAGTACTGTCCCCTTGGACGAAACACTGGCGATTGGCAGCTCGAATGCGGAGTTTGGGTTATTGAGTATTGATATGGATGGTCAGGGTTTGGATGGATGCGAATCAGCTCAACGATTGGGTGATCAGATGGAAGATTATTTAGAAAAAGGCATAGCTCTGGATAGTGATGATGAAGGGGAGAAACAAAATGAGGCTGCAAACTCGGCTAGCAGTTTTGGTGTGGCTGGAAGGTTTTCTGGCAGGCATGCTGCAGGGTTGCTGAGAGGAAAGCAGGCCCCTGTAGGTAAAAGTCTCTTATCTGATTATAAAGGAAAATGTTTGAAGGACGCCAGTGTTGTATGTATCACTTCCCCTTTTCTCGTGTGATGTCACTGATGCACGAAGTGGGAACAAGCAACTGTCTTAATTGAAGAATGTGTTCCTTGTGTTACATAGTTATTCTTCACTAAGAAAATGTTCTTGAGCAAATATTTATGTTTTTTTATGCGTATGGAACTCAGCTATTGGAAGAGTTATTGGTTGAAGCAGGATGATTCGTGCTAA
Organism: Ocimum tenuiflorum; assembly: GCA_001278415.1. Lineage (NCBI taxonomy): Eukaryota > Viridiplantae > Streptophyta > Magnoliopsida > Lamiales > Lamiaceae > Ocimum > Ocimum tenuiflorum. Next base: position 8,076 of record AYJT01107778.1, read on the forward strand.
TGTGTTGTGCTGTCCCGTGTAGCGGTGTAGGTTCTTTGATTTAACAGTGGTTTTCTCTTTATCCCAGGTTATTTTCGGAAGTTGAACAAGGTCAGTGAGCATGTATTACATGGTCTTGGTTCAGCTGTAAGTGGAAGGAGTGGTGAAGAAAGTACAACAGGGAGGACTGATCTTTATAATGACGATAGATTTCAAGAACGTCATATGGTTGTGGACAGTGTTGTATCAAGGTCATCAGTGAACAAAGAGTACCTAGATATGGAAAGAGAAAGTTCGATGGAGGAATTACATCAGAAGAAGTTGCCCTCACATGAGCCTAAGCACATGACCATGGGGAAGGATACAAGTTATGACTGTAACCGCACAGAGTTCAATTACTTTGGATCTCCACAGGTTGCAGATTCACAAGACAAGGCCATGCAGTTTATAAACAACTATCTTTCACTTTGTGATTTGGGCTCATACAAGGATATCCCATCTAGGATGACTGATGTGCTAAAATCGCCTCCCTGTTTGAGATCAATGGGTACTCAAAGTTTAGCTAGGAGACTAACCCTTGGATCAACTGCTAGCAAGTTGACAGCTTTTGACTGGGCTGATAAAGAGCTTGAGAAGACTGAGTGCGCTTCACCAAGACTGCATAACGATTCAGTTTTTGGAATTAGAGGTGACAAATGTGGCTCTGTATGTGTTCATCAAGAATCTCCTGGTGTTAAATGGCACAATGAGATTTCTATTCTTCAGCCAGAAGAGAAGTTGCCGGGGAATATGTCTAGTCCCAATAACTTAGATACAGTTTGTGTGAGCTCCAACGATTCTGAAAAAATAGGATTAAGTTCTGGAATATTTATTATACCTGATTCTGTGGAGTTGGACGAGCAGCTTGATGCAGGAATATCAAGCCAGAACGCGGACAATATTGAACGACATAGGCTCACACCAGAGGAATCATTTGTCGGCTTGGATACTCAAATGGCAGCTGAAGCTATGGAAGAATTAGTACATGCAAGTCCTCCAAGGGTTGATGCTTCTTTCACTCATCAAGGTTCAGATAATTCTCTTTTGGGCTCTTCCAATATGGTAAATAACAAAGACGAATCATATTTGGCTAGTCATAAAGTGGCTTTTGTAGACTGGAAACGCAAAGAGAACCGCTCTAAATTTTTGAAGATTTCTACTGTTCAGGACAAGCCTTTATCTAGGCTGGCTTCAAAACGATTTAAGAATCAGCTGGGGACTGTTTCTCAATCTGTGGTAGGCAAAAAATTGATGATCAAGAAACAGATGGCTGATAAGGAATCGTTCAATAAAAGAGGCCCAGAAACTACAACCAACAGGTGTTTTGCTGCACCTTCCCAGATCAATGTGCAGCAAGAGGATTGTGGGACTAATGAGGGATATAGCTCAAACCAGTCACGGAAACTCGATCATTTGTGTAGAAGAGTCAAGTACGAACCACCTTCTAAAGGAAGAAAGACAAGAAGTAGCTTTCGTGAAGGTGCACCCAGGAAAGGAATCAACAGGACCTCCTTGAGATCGAATTCTGCTGAACCATCTTTTGAAGTGAAAGCAGATTCTGATGAAGGCAAAGAAAACCATTATCCTGGTATGGTTGATATGACTCTTCCAGAGTTGAATCCATGGGTTTTTCCAAAAAGGAAAAGAACACGTCAATGCAAGTCATGCCTTGCAATTACCCCAAGTAACCAGTGTTTGCCATTTGCTGCAGTAGATAATAATCTGGAAAAGTATCCTATAGTGAAACTGCATGAGGAAGCAGTAGGTGAGGTGGCAAAGCTTTTGGTTTATAACAGGCGGCATAAAGTTTCACCAGTCAACAATAGTGCAGTTCCACACAGTCAAGTACAGACTCTGTTTGCCTCTCATGGCACTCTAGATGATGGTTCAACTAACATGAAATCAGAAGGCAGTGGCAAAAGAAAGCAGTCCCTAAGCCCTCTTTCAAGGTCTCCCCTTATGAAAGAGCTTATGAGATTGGGTTACACGGATTCATTGCCTGATTTTCTTCCAAAAGATTCCAGAAGGAGGAGAGCTACGAATAAGCTTTGCATTTTGTTCAGCCAGAACTTGGACACAAGCACACTCAAACAGCAGAAAAAGGTACTTTCTGCCACACAATCACCGTCACATGTTTAGAATAGTTATGATATTTGTGGTTGGTTAGAGTTGCATCCTTACTAATAATTTTGTTGATACAGATTGTATCACGATTAGGATTTTCAATTGCATCGTGTTCCTCTGATGCAACACATTTCGTAGCTGATAGATTTGTACGGACAAGGAACATGTTGGAAGCCATTGGTCTTGGCAAACCTGTGGTGACACATTTATGGCTTGAGAGCTGTGAACAAGCTGGCTATGTAATTGACGAAAAAAGTTACATCCTCAGAGACGAGAAGAAGGAAAAGGAATATGGTTTCAACATGCATGTTACGCTAACCCGTGCCAATCAGCTCCCAATTTTAAAGGTGATACTTAATTTACATTATGAGCAGTGCATCGAAGATGTGTACTTATGAGTTATTTCTGTTGATTTCTAGGGCCGTAGAGTCTTCATCACCCCAAATGTGAAACCTGGTTTAGATGTGATAACCAGCTTGGTCAAGATTGTGCAGGGACAGGTATGTCCTTTACATAGACTAGGACTTACGACACGAAGTAGCACAACCTGTAATAACAATTTCCATGAATGCTCGTCAGGTGGTCCAAAAAATACTGAATGCCAAGACGAAGGATGAACTGATTCATAAAGGTTTACTAATTCTCTCGTCCGAAGCAGATTATAAAATTTGCTTGCAATTTCTTCAGAAAGGTAGCATATTCCCATCTCTAAGTTTCTTTCTAATTCCTGGATGCTACATTATGTAACATTAATTCTCAACTTGCAGGAGCTTTTGTCTATGACTCGGAGCTTTTGCTGAATGGAATAGTAACCCAGAAACTAGAATATGACAGGTCAGTAAACCTTAACAAGCTTCCACATGTAACTTAAAATTGTAGCTTTTTTGTAATCCATGTATTTTAAAGTAATGGCATTCGTGTGCATTCTTGAAATGTAGTTTTAGGAATAATATTACGACGGATTTGGGAATTATGAAGCATGTAACTCATTTCTCAAACCGATCAGTGCATTGCACGGCAAACTTTCATGTTGAAACATATGTCCAATAATCTGTCTTTGATGTCTTGTCCTTTTCCATTCTGATCAGTCATTGATAGCCTGTTTCGACGAGCTTCTTACAGGTATCGGCTTTTCAAAGATGATAAAGAGAATGGTGATTGTTGTGTGTCTTGAAGGGCAAATGGTGTGTGTAATTCCACCCACCCTTGATCAACATAAAGGCAACTGCTTTTTCCCGTGCACAAAAAGAATCCCTTAGAATTTGGAGATCTGATAGCATTTGATTTGCTCCTTCAGCGGAGGTTTTGGGGTTGGATATCATTGTGTTTCATGTAATGTTCACTTTTGCAAGAAAATAGATGTGTAAGAAAGTGATGAAAATATAAGACGGATTGTGTTTATTTCCATGCAAATAAATTTATGTTTTTGTGTGGTAATAGCCGAAATTACCTTGCAGAAATCTTGGGCGGTAAAAGTGTTGCTCTAAAGTGACCATCTCCATATTTATTAATGTTGTAAGAGAATTCACTCCTTTTATATTTTACTTTATTTTATATTATATGATATAGTATATAAGAAGTAATAAAGAATGTGTCTTATATTATGATCTCCATATAAATTAAAAATAACAATGTGTTTACGCTGGACGTCACAAACTAAAACTAATTTAGTTAAATACTCTTTAAATAGTCTTATTCTCTCTGTTTATATATATATTTTTTAAAATATCTTTAAAAAGTTATAAAAAAATATTTGGTTTGAATTTTTTTTATTGAGGGGAGAGAAAAAATATGGAGAAATTTTGAATGTATTTTTAGAGAGAATCTATTTTTCACAAAATTAATTTTTTTTTCTAAAAGAAAACGTAAAATGTAGAAGATTCTCATACTTTTTTTTTCTTAAAAAAAATAATAACGAAGAAACCTGTTATGTTTCCCATTTTAACCACTATTTTTAAAGGGTTATGTCATATGTGTTAATTTTCATCACTCGTACAACTTTTGCCAATAACTGCAAATGGATACATACTAGTGAGAATTATTTATTTTTTGAGTACTAAAAATAATTTTTATTGTACTTTATATTTAACATTGTTGTGTAATGCATCAGTCATTATTAGTATAAGATATTATTATATAATAAATTAATTATTATTCGAAGGGCACAATAATGATCAATTTAATGCATGACAAGGTATTGTACAAAACATAATAAAGAGAGTTCTCACATTCTCATCGAGAAAATAGTTTTCATTTGATTACTAATCTACCTATAAACACATCATCTCTCCCCTATTTTACTTTTTTTTGTATTTACCATTTTATGTTCATTTTTTCTAGATGCATTAGGACACCCACTATAGGGGTGCTAATTTAATTTCTTATTCTACATGGCATTTTTAAGGAAAAAAGTGGAGAAATAGTGCTACTGCTAGCACCCCATCTCTCATCTAAAATGTGGGCTCGACGCCTTTTCCATGCCAGTCGCGTGTGAGATACATGCAAGCATCGCAGGGCGCTGATTGGGCGCGTGTGTTGCACGCGCGACGTTCGTGAATGGTGCAGCATTTTGTGTTTTTTTTCTCTTTTTTTCTGTTTTGCATTTTATTTCTTTTTTTCTTTATACTTTTTTTGACGATGAATTTCTTTTTTCTTTTCTATTTTTTCCAGTTTTTTTTTCTATTTTAATTTATTTTTTCCTTTTGTATTTGTAATTTAATTTTGTTTAATGAAAATA
>AYJT01107806.1:0-11838 GCA_001278415.1 Ocimum tenuiflorum
CGACAGAAACGACGTCGGAACGGCGGATTCCGGACTCATCAGTTGCGGAAGATGCATCGAATTGCCGTGATTGTGGTCGAAATTCAGACTGGGCTCCAAGGTACAACCAGCTGATGCGTGGAAAGGTACAACCGGCTCTTCGTGATCCACCTCTGGGTGGAATCCTCGTGTGTGGTTTTTCTTCTTGAAAACTCTGCAGATCACCCATCCATCTTCCTGTTTTTCACAAGATATTGATTAATTTAAGTCATAAATAAATGAATAATAAAGGGAAAATACTCCATTGTAATCCAAACTATGCGTTTTTCTTTTAAATAATACAAATATCTGAAATTTCAGATAAATGTACAAACTAATATAAATTGTTCAAATATAGAAAGATTTATTTTCCAACACCAAAACGCCTATCAACCCATGTCGTAATTATTTTTCCGTTGCACCTTGTTTTAACTCATGTCGTAATTATTTTTCCGTGAAGATGAAATGTATTGATTTAGCATTCATATGCTAGAAAATTAAAAATTTATGATAGTTTGTACATTTATTAAAAATTTTAGATAATTTATATTTTTTTTTTAAAAAAATGCGTACTTTAAATTATAATCGAATAATAAATAATGGCACAATTGACATCTGTATTGTACGTACTTGGATTTCGTGGGGGGCATTGTCGTCATCCAAACGGTATTCATGCATGATCCAATCGGTCTTCTGGCCGTGAGGGGCCCGGCCCGTGTAGAAAACTAGGGTTTTTCTCATTCCGATTCTTCGAGAGTTGCTCATGTGGATTGCTTTGTCTCTGCCGGTGGCCTTCCAGAATCCGGCGGCCGTTGCTCGATTTGTTCGGGTTCCGGTCGGGTACTTTTTATCTTTGTGGCTGAAGAAGTACCATTCGTTTTGGGGGCCCGACCCGATTCTACATTTCTCTGCCATTCATATATTTACATTAATTACTTAATTAGATGGAAAGAATAATGGTCACAATCGTGCATGTTCCTCTTTTTTTTTTCACCCTCATTGGATAGTTCACGTTAGGGTTTTGTTTATAGTGAATGTTGATTTATTGTATCAATGGGCGTGTATGATACATGCATCTATATCTACAAACACATATTTATCATAACATATAAAATTGTAAATTTTTATCAGCCTTGATGAAACAATATTTCCGAGAAATGAAGAGCTCCAAACCTATCCGAATTGACAAAAACTTGTGTTAGACTGCCTAAATAATTTAGACGGATCTAAATAGTTTATTTTCACCAAATTCAAACTCATACACATCCTGGATCCTAAACTCAAACTCATATTCGTACTGAATCCTAAACCTAAATCGGCCTAAAGGTCTAACAGAAGACCTCCTCATTCTAATTAGGTTTCATTGCATTATGATGTTGAGACTGAACTAGCATTTTATCGTAAGCTCCATAACTTATACAAATACTTCAACTATAAAACGTATAATATTACTAACATTTTGTAGTTTATTTCAGCTTAAATAATTAATCTTATAAACAGTGATATTCTGTTCTTGAAACTATGCATTTCAAAAAATCAAACTGATTTTGTATCAGTATATATGCATTATAAATTATCCATGCATTTCTTTTTTTTTTAAGATCCATGCATTTTATTTTGGGAGCTGATATTTTGAAAGAGCAATCTTTTTAGAAAATGCTGGCAATACTAACTTTAACATTTACAGGTGTTGTAAAGATTAATGAAGAATGAATAAAATTTTCTTGTAGTTAGCAAATCACAGAAAGCATGCATCACAACTTCACAGGTGATCATAGGATGCTCTTTTCAGAAATTTGTAGTCAACATTTTCTCGATGAATTCAAATGCTTAATCACATTTCATAATTTAAAATACAATTAGCAAGTACTACAAACTCCAAGGGGAAATTAAATTAAATAATTGTGAGTTTTTATGGGATCCTGTGACATATCACCTGATTTCCACTTTGCCATGAAAGTCAGAAATAGATTTGCTTTCAGTTCTTTATAATTCCTAGGAGTAAATCAAAACCCTTTTCAAAATAAGCTGTGCAAAATCTTCAGTGATCACTTTATTATCCTTGTAAATGTTCTCATTCCAACATGATTACTTGAAGATTTAAATATTTTGAAAGAATCCCTTTTTCAAACATTTTCATCTGCACACCAATTAAATATATATCCAGCATTTCGCGTATCATTACATCTCCTTCTACATCAAAACAAAACTAAGACTGAATCTTCGAATTAACAAGAAATTAGGAAAAAAAAAAAAGAGTTGGAAGCTAACCTTTGAGGTCCCAAGGTTCAAGTTTGTTGAGATCAACTTCTCTAATAACATCAAAATCGATGGGTTCGTAAGAAACCTTCTTCTTTAGGTAATAATAAAGCAATTCTTCGTCTGTGGGGTGGAATCGGAATCCCGGTGGAACTGATAGCCCTCCGTTTCCACCTCCGGCCATCATATTTCAGTTTCTGCATGCAATAAAACACATCAAATATTAAATTTTGTTGCAGCATCAAATTCAAGATCTACCATCTTCTGCTACATTTCTTTCCCTTACATGTGTGTGCGCTTGAAAAGAGGAAAACCTAAGCTTAAAAGAAGATGCATGAGCCTCAAAAATGGTGGACTCGAAGAAAACCCTAGAAACTTGACTGCTTAAAATTTCAAAGATGGCTTAACAAGGCATGAAACTAACATACTCTTTTTTTCTTTTTTCAAAGATGGCATAACTAGTAGGGGGGAGCAAGAAACCGAGACAGAACGAACAAGATTAAGCGCATGCAAGAAGAAGGAGAAGAAGAAGCAAACCTTGTAGAATTTAGGGTTAAGAAGTTGAGTTGAGTAGTTGTAAAGGAAAGGAAAAAAAGAAGACAAATAGAAAGAGGCAAAGTGAGAAGCAGGTGAGAAAGTTAGCCCAATTTCTGCGGTTGAAAGCACACAAATCGAGCGTCGTTAAAAAGAGTACTGGCACACGGACTAAGATGGATCCAGCCAAGATAAGATCGATATTATTATTATTGGAAAAAAATATATTTAGATATTTTTAAAAATGAAAAAATAGATTAACCTGCCAACCCTATGTTGGCAAGACCTGGAATACTGGAATAGGAGTTGATCTTAACTAAATTTAATTTACTACATAAATATAAGAGGACAATTGTTGAATAAACTAGAAATTAAATTTTATGTGAGTGCATGGAAATTTTTGTGAACGTGTGAATCTCATGCATAAATCGGTGAAAAAAAAGGTGGAAATATAAGAATTAGGAAAATGTCGTTGAATGGGAGACCCCATCCCGCATAAAATTGATGAATATCTGCTTTACTGTCAATTATTTCTTTCTCAGTCAAAACTATCATCTTCCGTCACCTGTATTTACTAATAATTTATTTTTGTAATATGTCCACATTATATATATTTAGTTCGACTTTTAATTTTACATGTGGAGCCACCCGAGTCAAAACAAGAATGAAGGGAAATCCTAAATATATTTCCATTATATATCATCCAAATCTTAGACCATCCGTGTGTATAATTTATTGCAATGCATGTCTGAAAAAATGGCATCTGTTTTGTTTCTTTCTGAGCCAAGAAAATCGAAATTCTGTTTGGTGTCGCTTACATATATTTAAAAGTTAACCCGTATATAACATATTTATGTTTGCAATGGCGAAAAAGTCCACCATTGATCGCCGACTTTGTTGTTATAATATATCAATTTTCAAGAAATATGTATATATAAATTAAAACTGAATTATGTAACAGAGAATAGCGAAGATCATTTTGAGCTTTATCTAAAATAATAATTATAATTTGGCACCATGCATTATGATAATGAACAAGTTTTTCTGATGAGATATGTTTTTAATTTTATAAATAATTTGTACTGATTTATTGTTAAAGAAAAATAATTTAGGGTGCATTAAATCTAAGTTTGCACATGCTTGACGCGTGCAAAGTATATACAACATAAGAACATATACATTCCATGACAATTCAAAACCTATTTTGATGTTTTATTTCATAATTTATATATAGTTACAAATTTGTTGTATTGGTGCAATTAAAAGAATTAACAATAATGTCCTTCCAACACACTCTTACCATTTTGGCGGTGATAAGCCAATATGGTTCCAAATTTCATAATTTATCTCCATATATGCTTGCACACACGCAAAACAAAAAATAAATTAAGGTGGTCATAGTATTACCAAAATTGACCAAATAAAATTACTTTAAATAGTCTAGAGAAAGAACTCCAACCCAGAGATTTGAGGATTGCTAATTGGATTATATATAAAACTTCAATCAACGAATTGAAATATAAAACTGATCATTTGGGCTAGACAGGTCATGTGTTAGTATTTATACAATTAAAAAATTACATAAAAGTAAAGTTATTACAATTTTATTGTTTGCTATTTGCCTTCACAACGTATGGCATGCGAAGTAGTTTTACAGCAGTAATTTTATTATTTACATCATTTTGATACATTTGAACCGATTTTGTTTGCGAAATTTTCAAGTCAATTATATCTACTAATTTGATGGACCGTGCACAACCCTACACAAAAGCACTACCCACTACACATATGACCACATTAAATCCCCTTTCCATGTAGTAGGGTCATATAATTCCCTGTTACATAATCATGTTACACATTGTGTAGCGTTGCTTGGATTATTAACAAGTGTATCAATCAATGATAGAATCTTTATTTATAGGACGTGATTTATCTCCATTGATTCGTATACTTGTCAATAATCGAAGTAATGTAATACAATGTGGCGGGCGGTTGTTATTGTGGTATATAAATATATAGTAGAGAAAGGAAGCGTATATGTGAATAAGATATTTGTGTATAGTGTATAGTATATGGTAGGAAAATACAAGAATGGAAGGTGGGTCCAGGTAATGAAAAATTAAGAGGTGCAAGTCGCCCCTACGGTATTGGGAGGCACGTGATAGATGCATGAAAATAGGAAAGCAAATTCCTCAAACTCCGTGGACTCATCCACATTTCTTTTTCTTCCTAATAAACAACTATAACTATTCATACTTAATCTATTCTATTATATTATTATTAAAATTATTATTTCTTCCTACGCCTTTAACCCTCACTACTTTTCCCACATAAAACACGCCACGGTAGCTGGTCAAACACGGACCTTAATTAACCCCCTATAATTTCCATTTTTTCTATTTACTTTAACCCATCCTCACCTCCCTCAAAACCATTTTTCACAAAATTATTTTACGGATTCCCAAAATGAGACGTCGAAAAATTTTAAAAAGCTTTTTTATTAATTTATTTATGTTTTCTCCTTTCTGGAGTTGACAATCACTACTTGAGATTTTGTGCTTTTAATTCTCAAATTACACCGACTAATTCTCCACCCAACTTGCACTTCTTTTTCCATAAAGTCTCTCTTCACCAAGATGTTATCAAAAATAATATTTCAAATAAAATTCACAAAACACCCCATACTTGCATGCATAATTAAATTAGAGTACCATCATTAGTTAGGAGTAGATTTAGCAAATCCAGATAATTAAGTTTTATCATATCAAATAGTAAATAGTAGTAGTACATGCAGGTGCCGTCGCCTTCACGAACACTTATGTGATAATGAACAATGAATGTATCAAATAAATTACATGAGAATCAGTGCAAAGATTGTATTTATGGGGTGATCCCATAATTAAAGTTTCACGGGATGAGTGAAAATCCAGGTAATGAGAAACTTCTATTCTTCAACAAAACAATATACAAATACGAATGTACACATTATTTAATACCCACACATACAATACACATGCATAGGTAATTTCCCCCCCTACACCTTTCAATGCTTGCCTAGGTAACCATATCTATTTCAAATTTTTTAAGAATTTGGATATGATTTCTATGGGGGCATGAACATGCACATCCATCTTTTATGCTATGAATGCTATTAACTATTAAACAAACCCTTCCATGCTCTAGTCATGTCATCAATATGCAATTCACCAACACTAATTGCAACAACCATGATCTGAAATAGCCCACCACACCACCACCAGCACCCCGAAAATTCGAATATGATCTGTTGATCTCAGTTCTTGATAAGGCCATCCATTGAGAAGCAGTGAAAGCCATAATATCTTCAAACTTGGGTGACGTTGGAGTTACATTTTGGATGTATTGTAGAGTGATTCCTTATTTAGGGACTCAAAACGCCAGTTAGGGCCACTTTGTGTTGGTTCCAATGGGGATATGTGTAAGACACTCTTATGGTGTTCATACAGTGTCCTTCTGTGGCCAATGCTTATGTAAGTTATTCCTGAAGCTTCCATTAGGTTATACAAATGTGCCTGCAAGAACAAGTTGTAGATAGAGATGACAACGACAGTCGACTTAGCAATTGGTCCAAAATGTAAACCAATTATAATAAGGAAAAATCATATCAAGTTGTATTGAGATGATTCTGGTTCCAGCTAATAAACAGCAGTCCTGAACAGAAAATAACTGAACTCTTAAGGAAGGGGAACATGAAAAGTAATTGAATTCATGCATATAAATGAGTCAGCAAGAAGCTAAATGAATATTTTATAGAGGCAGTGTTGAAACGAATGTGCTCGGGACTTAAAGAGACATTTTTGCGAAAATGTTTATTTTGCGAGAGAAGACTGCTCCTACAGCTCATGTTGATAATTGTTTAACTGGAATATATTATGAAGAATGGCCAAAAAGTGAAGCTCGAAAGGATGGAAAGAGTGAAGTTGACCGATATCATTGTGATTTCAGCAAATAAGCCTCTATTGATTGATGCTTCATAAAATAACAACTTTTATTGTATATCCAAAACTTCCGATAAAATAATAAATTAATTTCCGGAATTCATGATCACATAAATAAATAGTTCGCTAAAATGCAAATATGATGTTGCTGCATACTTCCTTTCATGAAATATAGTAGTAATATATTCCTGTCTCTACAAAATTCCTTAATTAGAAAGAGTTACCAATGATCCTTGATTTATGATTACAAATTTCCTAAAACTTTTTATTACAATATATTATTATGTCGAGATATATCTAAATGAAAATATCTATCCACAGAGACAACTTTTCTAGTGACCCATAGATTAATTTAAACGGAACAAAATGATATAGATTATTTTTTTGGTTAATAAGACCTGAAGTTAAAATATGATTTCATATTCTATGGATTAGAATGTTACAATTAAAACGAGTTTTTATTTCATTTAACAAATTTTGCACATCCACTTTAAAAGCTTATCAATAAATAAATATCTCTTTTGATTGATAGATTGGTGTAGTTCCATGATTATGAATTTTAGAGAGGATATTCTATTCCAAAGTTTGAAAAGGAGTATATGAAATAGAAAAGAACATCTGGACATCTAAACTGAATAAGGCATCCAGTTGATTACCTCGTTGGCTTCATCTAGAGCACTAGTAGATTCATCCATTAGAGCCAAATTTGGTTTTGAAAGCAACAAGCGAGCAAATGCCAAGCGTTGCTGCTCACCAATGGAGAGAACGCTAGACCACTCATATGTATTGTCCAGATCAAATCGTGATAGTATATAGCCAAGTCGAACATCTTCAAGAACTTGGATTAAATCATCAGTTGAAGGTATATCTGGCCCTCCATCCATGTTTTGGGCGAGAGTCAGGAAAGGCAGTGAACCTGAAACGAATGCACCAGAATTTTTTGCAGTAGAGCAAGTGCAAATATGTGTGTAATTTCTGGCTTTTGCATATTATCTCCTGATCCATGCAGTCTTTCACTCGTTAAATTTTCATATATTATTTTTTATACTTATAGGATAGTGGTCAATTTCTGGTAACAATATTAAAAACCACTTCAACCCCAAAAGCTAATAACTGGAGCACCCCCCAACAGAGCGAGATTCTCAATAAGAAATCTGAACCATATATTCTTCAAGTGCATGATTTTCCACCATATGCAAATCTTCTGACATGTTACTTTTCAATTTTACCTACTCTTTTTTTTTAGCTCAAATTTAGAAGCTAAATATAGACTGCAGGAAGTTATATCTTTTACTATCTATCTTGCAACGCAAGTGGCAATTCTGTCTATAAATTTTACATAGATTGGACTATATAAACCTATGATATAAACCAAATATAGGTGTTTTATCTTCATATATTTACAGAAATTTACATGTGTATAAGTGGCAGTTTGTCACCAAAAATTAATATGGGTTGGACCACTTATTAGGATAACTAACACTTTCTGGGCAGACCTAATGTCATATTGGCCATTATAAATTTAGATGCTAGCCTACCTTGGAAATAGGTTGGTTAAAAAATATTTATGTTATCATGTATAGCGATAGTGTCATAATATATTTGCATCTGATTCCATACGTGCAATTATCAGGAAATGGTGGCATGACGGAAAATGTAATACCATTTGGATTAGAAGTGTCTGACTTGGGTATTGTAGCGTCACTCCAGGTAGGATAAAGCAATTGTTGACGAAGTGTTCCCAAAACCATATATGGCTTCTGAGGAAGAAAAAATACCCCACTAGCATTCCTATTTTCAAGTATATCACACCCAAGCTTCGTCTTACCCATTGTAGTTGTTCCAGAAGAATCCACATCTTTATTAAGGGATGGCAAAGACTCCCTTGTATTTCCATCATAGAATGTGATTGTTCCCTTCCCGAAGTTCCACAAACCAGCAATAGCTCTCAATAATGAAGTCTTACCACTCCCACTAGGACCTGTAACCTGTTAGTGCAGCTATGCACCAGCAATCAGTCCATCCTCCTATATATCTCCAACGTCTTTAGCTGCAATGTTAAAGATGAAATAACAGAAACTTACCAGAAGATGTTCCTTCTCAAATATCTCCACAGACAAGTCCCTAATAAGAGTATCATGACTCGGAGCCAAAAGAGTCAGATGTTCAATCATTAGTAACTTACGAGCTCTTCCAAGGGGAGCAGATCCATTAGACACACTAGAATCATTTATAGAGCAAAGTTGGCGACAAATATCTTCAGTAGGGTCAGCCTCACTTACAGTCTCGCTTTTCCTCAAAAGATCATCAAATTCACCTGAAATGTGGATATATCAAAAGAATTTAGCATAATATAAAAGGCACAAATGCATGCAGCAATCTACAAAAACATGTGCTGCAATTCATGGTTTCTAATTAGTTGTTATCGCTGATAAAGATCGGTAACAAAAGAGATTATTCTAATATTCTGATAAGAAACTTGTAAAGTATTTTGAGTTAGATGAATGCAGTTTCAGTCACGAGATTTCACATAATACTTCAATTGCACTTGAAAAGAGTAGTGAACTGTGCTAACAGGTTCTCCTGCTTCAAGATAATAAAAGATCAAAATCTAATAATATGTTTAAGAGAACATGTACCTAGTCGGTCAATGATAGCAGAAAAAGCACTGATAGACTGAATTTGGAAGACAATAAGAGAAACATCTCCAAGTATGTGATTAAAAGCGGATGCAGACTGATTTATGACTCCAAATTCAATTTTTCCAGCAAAATACATAGGTGCAACAACTGCTGCTGGAAGAATCTGGATCAGATACCGGTAGCCACTGGTGAAGAAATCCAGGTTTCTGGATGATATCAGTAATTTCTGCAAAGTTATAAAAAGCAGGAAAATTGAGACTTATAAGTAAAATAATGATAGCCAGGTATCTTGTAGGAACAGTAAATAGGTATGACATGTATCAAAGATGGGAAGGAGATGAAATCAACAGTGTTAAAACATCAGCTTGTCAGTACATGTTAGCAGTACTGACACATATTCTCATCTGGTATTGCTTTCTGCCCCCAGTGGCAACATCGATTTGCTTCTCTCCTACTCTCCAAAGAGAGCCAAACAAACATCAATAACTTAAAAACTTCAATGTCTTACCTAGTCCATTCAGATAAGAATATTAGGAACTTTAGGATTTAAAATGTGCTTTTGGAAGACTCTCATGCACTTGACAATGGTATGTCCATAGAATCCAGCATTTGAACCTATACCAAAATGCATAGAGGTCTATGCAGGGACGCATTCACGAAACAGTGATGCCAAAATTTGGCTACTTTTGCATATTTGGAGTTATCTGTTTGCTTTGGTTTCTAGATTGAAAACTATGCTGGAATGCAAATCACAGGATTTTGACAGAGCAATCCATCCCTAACCCACCAAATAGAGCATTGCTACTACCACAAAAGAGAATCTAGACTCCAACATGTGAGTTGGAAAGCAGAAGCAACAGGTCTAATTACCGTTGACAGAGAAATTTAAGTTTATGTTTCGAATAATTAATTGAAAACTTACACTTAGGTTTTCAAATGCACTGCTGAACCGCTGCAGCAGTAGTTGGGTCTCATTTTCCTCACCACCATAAAATGCAATAGATTCAGCATTTTCTCGAACACGTACAAGTCCATATCGAAAATCTGCTTCTTTCTTCTCTTGCAGGAAGTTTAGAGTCACTAATTCCTAAAGAAACAATGCAAGATCAATAGATCAGTTCTAATACTCGCATGGAATTGTAGAAAAAATAAATGAAAATTACCCTCCCAAGAAAGATACTGATAGCTGTTCCACCAAGTGAGTATGCAAGAAGAACGGCAAAAAGTGGCGGATAAATGCCGTACAAAATATTACTGAAAGAGATCAAGTCCACAGCAGCACTGAAGATCGTCAAGGAAAATGCAAGAGCTGTTCCAGTGAAAGTACTTAAATCATCAACAATCCTCTGATCGGGATTATCAATTATTGATTGAGATTGTATTTTGTAAAAGTTTTGATTCTTCAGATAACGATCCAAATAAGACCTTGTCATCCAAGACCTCCATCTTAAAGAAAGAGTTTCTTTCGCGTAATCTCTCAGAACAAAAACCTGAAAGGCAACAAATTTAATAGGGCGATACAAAAACAGTATTAACCATAATGAAGAGGGCGGAGCTGAAGAAGCATTTGCTAACTTAATAAATACACTCCTTCAGAATTTCTTTTTATCGTCAAGAAATGGATGAAAACACAAACACACTTCCCAGCATGTAGATGGTAAAATATGCATCTTCCAATTCAAAGTAAAGAAGTATATGAATCTCCTTTTCCTACTGAGTAAAGAAATGTTTAGATGCATGGACCAGTTCCTCTTTTGTCTTTGCTCATAAAGGTATAACCAAAAACAAACAAAAGAATAGAAGCATAGACAATTAGCCTACATTCCTTGACTAGGAATTCAGAAAAAAATTAAATCAAATATAGAAGTATAGAACTTATATAATGACAGTTCCAAACAAGCATTGCGAGTATTTTCCAATATGTTCGCCTAAGAACCAATTGAATATATAATTAAAAATTCGACTTTAAAAAGCCTCAGGACCTGTCTCCTCTGTCTATAACCCACAGCAACAGAAAAAGATCCAAGTGAAAACCGAAAGTGCAGTGGGTATCAGTAATCAAGGTAGAAGCAAGTAAAGCAAGCCGTGCAACACCCAATGAAGTACACAGGCAAGACTTAAGACGATCAATACCTAAAAGAAGAGGAGCAATGTGCTCACCGGAATTCCACCAGCAAAAGCCGCCAGGTAGTACAATAACTGCTTGGTAAACTGTTCTTGGTCCTTGTCTTCCAAAACAGAAACAATCACAAATATCATCATCATCAGCAAATAAAACAAAGTAACAACATAAAAGAAAATCAAAAAAGTAATCCATACTGGCAAGCGCGTTGAAGAAGTCTCGACCAAGGAAATTGAAACCGACGCTAATTCCAGTAGTTCCTAAAGTGAGAGCAAAAACAGCAGCG
>AYJT01107838.1:0-13918 GCA_001278415.1 Ocimum tenuiflorum
CTGTTATGGGTTGGAGTGGAGAGTTTAGGGTTTGGGCTCAATAAAGTACATTTAGGAAAGGTCCAGATCCATGTGTTTCACCTCAGAGATGCTCCCTCGCATGAATGAGGAATAAGCCTCTGTGACTGGTGAAGAGGCATTGCCTCAAGGCGTGTGCCTTGACTGTTTCTTAAAACATTGGTATACTATAATCATCAATAATTTTTCTTCTTACAGTAATTTAACAAACTTTATCATTTGTATAATTATTTATATACGGTTCTAAATTAAATGAAGATTAACAAAGATGCTGCACTACTCACCAAAGTCACTCCTTCTTTGGAAAGTTCTTCGAGAGCTTCACGATCAAAAACATTCCCATCCAATGGTGACTCATCTATCTGACATTACTTGTTAATATGAGAATGGCAACTAGAATGGAAAAATATAAATACTTCAGAAAAATAAGTATCGAAAAACAAAAGGTTAGAAAAATAAGCAAAGTACCTTCCAGTCCCCTGTGTGAAGAATAGTACCATCAGCACACCGGAAAACCAACCCACAGCAATCTGGAATAGAATGTGTCACTGTAATGGGCTCAACTTCAAATGGTCCAGCAACAAATCTCCTCCGTGTCTTAAATACCTTAAGTCTAGATGGAACGAAGATCCCAAACTCCTTTAGACGCTTTTTGATCAACTGTTGAAAAAGAGAAAATATAAGTAGTAAGTATCAACCGTTTGTCGACCTTTCAACATTATGTGGACAAATACTCCAATTTAGATATAGAACCAATTGACTAATAAGACTAATAGAACTTATTATAAAATTTTAGCATAATCACTACTACATCTAATCACGCCAAAATTGGAAAAAAAAAATGAGATATAATATAATTTAACTAACCTCCATCGTGAAGGATGAAGCAAATATTGGTGTATGAGAATCCAGAGCTGGAATGACCTGCTCAAGTTGGCAAAACCAGTGAACGATAAATCTATAATTCAATGCCAAAGCAACATCGACCACTTTTAACAAAGGTACAGGAGAATCAAGAACTTTCCTTAGCATCTAAGCAAAGGTTATGCAAAGATAAAGATATAGCTACATCCCTAGGTTATAATTCATATCAAGATCCCCCAATAATTAGCAGTTTCATATATTTCAATTGGCCACACGATAAGAAATGCAATTTAGTTTATCGTGTACTAGGATTTTACCTAATTGGGGAGTCCAAGATCAACAAAAAAGGTCATGCACAAATTAATTCATACTAACACATCTTCCACCTTGAGAAGTAAAGGGCAAAGTAGACATAGTTAAATAATTAGCTGAAATAAAGGGAGGCTACAAGTTCTAGTAGGCCATTTCAAGGACTTTCTCAGAAGTGTAGCATAGAACCATTATTAATGAATAACTACTGCCTGCTTAGTCACCGTGACGAATAATTAACTAGATATGAGCATGTGCTAATAAGAGTTTATCTGGTCGAGTTTCAATTTGCATTAAGACTTCACTGATTTTGCATTTATGAATTTTCTGCATCATCAATATAGCATGTCTGACACACCAATCCTTTCACAAAATAATACAAGAAGTAGACTTTACCCAAGGCAACGCACCAATGTGGTCTTCATGCCCATGAGTGATCACTACTGCTTCAATTTTGTGGCTCCATTTTTTGATAAAATTGGTATCAGGTATAATCTTCTGGACACCAGGCTCGTCGTAGCTGAGAAGCATAAATAGTGTAGAATCAAGATAATGATTCAAAAACACAAAATGAGTAACAGTACTGATCTATAAGGGCTAGGGAAATATATATTAAAATCAATGTGCTAGCTCATAGAGTTTCAAGTGGTCAGCCATAACGTATTACAGTCTTCACAACTGTTGCACAATGAATTACATTTTCAGTTTTTTACTTGTTTGTGTGACTTGCTAGAGTAAGATGAAGAATTTGTTCTCTTCATTATTGAAAACCAAAAAGGGGTCATCACTACTCATCAATAACAACAATTTCTAAGGAAAATGATTATATGTACTTCCTCACAGAGCAAGCCATGAGCCTCAAGCAGCCCTATAGTGCAGAAAATTTAAAAACTCCATATCAGTTTGCTATAACTTACTCTGGGAACATTACACCAGCATCAATCAAAATATATCGATCATAATTCCCGACTAGCATGCAATTCATTCCTATTTCTCCTAAGCCACCAATAGGCAGTATGCGTAATGGCGGTCCTTCAGAGCCCTCGTAAAATTGCTCCATCTTGCGTTTAACCGAATCTTCCATACTCCTTCCAGCTCCTTCTGTTCTCCCAGATCTTCTACGAGGAACCTTGGAGCCACGTATACCTATAGTCATACAAATGAGATACTTGCCACTTTTGGGATAAAGTCACCTCATATACAACAACAGAGCAACATACTAATATGCGAAAATCCCCCCTTTTTAAGCAAATGAAACTTAAACTCTATTTCGAATACCATAAGTAATGATCAAGAAGTTACAAGGCAGAAATGGCACATTCAATAACAATCAATATAGTGAAAAAATCTTATACCTCGTGCTCATAAAGTACGTAATAGCACGAGCACAAGAACGAATTTTTTCAGCAAGTAAACTAGCGGTACATCCACAGATGAATCGCTTCAACAATGTTCACATATCTATCGAACTTTTTTTAGTTGATCTATCGAACTTAATATAGAGGACAAAAAACATAGAGATAGAAAAGAAACGTATGCAACAGACCTTTTACTTCGGCGGCGGGTAAACAACAAGAAATGAAGCGTTTTATGGATTTCGGCTGACACCAGAAGAGATTGTGCGGGCATACTGAAATTGCACTCAAAGCCGCCATTTTTAAACGAAAATCTTTATGCTATACAAGTGCGTTGGAGAAGGTAGATAGTGAAAAGGATGGGGAAATGACTGCTAATAACAAAACCCTGAAAAAAGATTGAGAAGAATGCGTTGCAGGGTTTAAGAAAGTGAGGCGGATAGCTAGTTGCTCTGCTCCAAATATCTTCTGCTTATCAACAAAAAGGCAAAACGAAAGAAAGAGATCAGATTTTTGGAGCGCCACGCCATGTAAGAATAGAGCGATTTTTCATCGACGCTATGCGACTTCTTTCCACGTTTTTTTTTTTGTTTTTGTTTTTTTCTTTTTGGGTACAATTACATCTGATGTGAGTTTGTTTTTAAATATTAGTTTATACACAATTTTGAGTTTGTTTTCGTATGTATCTTATTATTTGAAATATATTATAAACCGACATCAATTTCATATAATTTGGAATTTTATATTTTTCACTTAAAATTTGTCATCACATTCTAAAACCCTGATGCTATTAGAAAGATTAGCAATGTAACTAGCAAAACCCTGATGCTATTAGAAAATAGTAAATTATTGTCCATTGAAAATGGCTCATTTTAGGGCCACCAAACTAGCTCATAATTAATGTGCTGATTCGTATAGACCGAGCCAAAAAGCGAGTAAGCACTGAAATATTTTGACCAAAAAAAGTTCCAACTTAAATGGCCCTGGACCGAATTGCCTGAAGCCCCATGGGATAGCCCAATGGGCCCAGTTGACATTTCTATGATTCGTTTTATAAAGGCAATGTTCAAC
Organism: Ocimum tenuiflorum; assembly: GCA_001278415.1. NCBI lineage: Eukaryota > Viridiplantae > Streptophyta > Magnoliopsida > Lamiales > Lamiaceae > Ocimum > Ocimum tenuiflorum. The sequence goes on from AYJT01107838.1 coordinate 3,618, forward strand.
TGAGTCTACCAAACTTAAATGGCTCTGGACCGAATTGCCTGAAGCCCCATGGGATGGCCCAATGCGCCCAGTTGACATTTCTATGATTCGTTTTGTAAAGGCAATGTTCAACTAAGTCTACCCGTTTACGCTCCAAAACTTGTGAGGAGGTCTACTATTAGTTTGCCCAACTAATTTAGACGGGTTCGCATATTCATTTGATCCTGCATGGAAGTGTGTTAATAGATCTAATACAAGTTTTGTCAAACATTTTACAGATTAATTTGTTTTCAAAATGAATTCAGAAGCAGAGTGCATTATTTTAAGGTGAGCAATACTTTGACCAGAAGCATCAATTTATTTACTGTGGCAGATCATTTCCATTAGCAAATCAAAACACGCTTAATATTCACATTTCAACAATATAAAATCAACCAATTCTTATCAAACAAAGTAGAGTTGCAGCCCAACCAACACAAGATTTACAGAGCCTGTTGAAAACTTATTTCTAGATCTCTATACACTAAGATCCAGATATACATGCACAAAGATAGATATCACCAAAAAAAGTTGCTATGGAGAAAATAGTGTTTTCCCTGTCCTCGGATCAATGTTCGACGTAGCCTGAACCTGAGCTGCATACTGCAAGTTCCAAAGAACATCCTCAAACGATGGACGAGTCGATGACTCTGGAGAAATGCAGTTAATCGTGAGGGATATCACGATCGAAAGCGATTCTTGAGAGCACGATGCCAGCACGATTGGGTCAACTATTCGCCTCTGTCCCTCTGGATTGCCTAGAGAAACCTACACATTGCACAAATCAGTTATACATTATCCATTTAACATGCATTGTAAAACTTGTTTCTAACAAGACATCAAGTTGTCAAAAGATGTATGCTTAAAATGAGAATGAGGGGGTATATTTTCCATGAAACTATAGCAATTCTTGCATTGTATATTTACTAGGGGTGTTCGTGGTCCAGTTTGGCTGGTTTGGAGGGTGAAGTATCGATCAAATCAATAAGTACAGTTTAAAAATTTCGCAAATCAAACGGGCCAAATAACTCTTGAAACCGGCTAAGTTAATTTGGTCTGGCCAGTTTCGGCCAAACTATGAACAACAACCCAAATATTTACCATTTCATTAAGTAGAAATGACTCCTTTCTTGCAAGAAGTGATGGCCCAACAAGTGACTCCAGCAAAATGAAACCAAAGCTGTAAATATCATCCTCGAGATTCTTCGTTTGCCTAAAAAATAGGTCGAAAGCAGTATGAGATTCATAGATAGCTAGCCAAAATCAATGTTACCGCATTCTTACCATGATCTCATGCCGCCTTCTTCTTCCTGCAGAGAGAGGTAAATGGTTACATTACATCATTACCAAATCATCGACGGACAAATGATGTGTCTAGTCTAGAGTACATACCTTGTCTTTGTCAGTCTCCTGAGCAACGACAGACAATCCATAATCACTCAACTTTCCGATCCTATGATCATTCAGCAAGATGTTGTTTGCCTTCAATCTGTTGCTATAAAAGCCAGGAATAACTCCAGTGTGTAGAAAATGTATAGCCTTGGCAATTCCGGTCAGTATAGCCAGCCTATCAGACCATTTCAGCACTTTCTCTTGACTAGTTTCTGAGAGACCAATCAACAAGAAACACACATATTAAGTGTCTTAATGTCAACATAAAAGGGCACATTATCAGTCATGTAAATTTCATTACAACAGTAGTATTTCATTACCAGAAAGATGAGCTCGATAGTTGCCATTCGGTACATATTCGTAGATGAGATAGACCTTATTAGAACCAGGCCCTTCTTTTCCTTCGCTCTCAATGCAATGCCCCAAGAAGCAGACAAGATGAGGATGCCGGAGCTTAGCCAACAAATCGAGTCTCAGTTTGAGATTCCGGATTGTGTATTTTTTCGACACTGTCAAGCACCGTATTGCTACCAATGTGCAGTTTTCCAGTCTTCCTTTGTATATCTGATGATAAAACCAAACGCGTTGGAAGTTCACGCCACAAGTATAAGACATTATTCATGTGATAAACCTATTCTTATGAATCTATTTCACTAAATTAAGCTTGTACATCACTAATGAAACACTTCCAAAAATACCACTTCAGAACAGAACAATGCAGATCAACTCATTTCAGCTTATAACATACAAAACTAATCATTCAAAAGAAAGCAGATAACAATGCTAGTGGCCTTTCACAAAGAATTTGTACCTTTCCAGTTGAGCCTTCACCCATCAAGGCGGACTTATCAAAGTTGTTGGTAGCTGCCTTCAACTCATCTAATGAAAATGGCCGATGAGCCGGTGAAGCCTGCAAGCTCAACTTTGCTGCATCAGAAATATACCCTGTGGAGCAAATCGCAATGCTTCAAAGAGTTAAAATATGTTACAAAAACTTTAAAAACTAATTAAAAAGGTGGATTTAGAGATCATACTAGCACTAGTTAAAATGTCTGCAGTGTATCCATTAACAGAATTATCATGAACAGCCTTGTGAAGAAGGTGCTGCTCCGACGTCCCTCGAGGGCAATACTGTCTACACAGCACAAGAAATCCAACAGCAAGAACCACCACAACTGCAGCAATCCCACCAATCACGCCTATCAACACTCCCACACTTTTATGTTGAGTTTTCTTCTCCTCTTTCGGGAGGCTCTTCACACAGTATGATTCAGGATGCTGATGCTGTGGATCAGTCAACAAGCAATTCCCACTAAACTTAACACCCCTATTCTTCACATTAGATCTCAAACAAGAAGGCAGCTCGCCGCGCAGCCTGTTATTGGATATATCAACCAATTGAAGCTTGCTGCCACAGCTCAAATGTGAAGGAAGTGATCCAGACAATGTGTTGGATGCTAAGTTCAGAGAAACTAAATTAGGCAAGTTAAAGAGTCCCTCTACAGCTGTCTCTGTAAGAGCATTGAATGATAGGTCAAGCTGCTGAAGTTGATCCAATTTTGCATAATGCTGAGGAATTTTCCCGGAGAAAGAGTTGTTGTTCAGCAGAACTGTGGTTACGCCTTTCGGCAAACTTGGAAGGCCAGAATCCAGCTCATTGTTGCTAATATCAATCCAATGTAGGCTCAGTAAGCCACTGAGATCCATCAGCTCACCAGAGATTCCATTGTTGGACAAGTTGATGTCTGTCAATGAGGTGAGGCTCTTCAGTGAAGGCGGCAATGGGCCATTAAGCTTGTTGGCCCTCAAACTCAAACTAGTGAGATTTGAAAATGAGTTAGACCAATTGGGGAAAGTCCCATTCAAGAAGTTCCCATCAATCTTAAGAACTTGAAGGTTGAGAATTCTTGGAATAGTCTGAGGAATGGATCCATACAAAAAGTTCCAGCTCAAATCCAAGAATTCTAGAGATTGCAGCCTATGAATCTTGTCAGGAACAGGACCCCAAATGCCTAATGACACAAGACTTAGCACTCTCAAACTATTCAATCGTGACAGCGTTGCTATGAGTGAATCCAGGGAGAAATTCCCAGACAAAGTTTGGGGAGAATCTGGGAATCCATCAAAAGTAGGTGGTCTTGTCTTCATATCACCAAATATCTTGATCTCAGTGACAATGTTGTCTTGACAAGTTATGTTCACTTGTGCAGTAGAAGCAAAACAGAGATCAATCCCAGAAGTCAGCCAATAATCCAACTGTTTTGGGTACTCTAATTGCTTTCTCAACTGCAAAAGAACTTGGTGTTGGGAGCCTTGAAGCTGCTGCGTGCCCCAAATCAAGAAATTCCATGATAAACAGACTAAAAAAATGAATCTCGAAATTCCCATGATTTTGATGCTTGGTTGGAGTGATCAATTCATGAGAAATGGGAAGCAGTGTATGAAAGCGGCAGTTTCTTGAGAACCCACAAAAACATGAAACAGGAGATCAAAATGCAAAATTAAATGCAGCACTTTTCAGTTTACAGAAAACCATGACAGAATCAGGGGAATGCAAAATTTGAAAGAACAGTACACAAAACACATCCAAGAATCCCACTTGAGCTCGAGAACAACAAAAAAAGGGAAATAATTTGTGAAAAAAAAGGTGGGATTTTTATTGGGAATGTGAAATGGTGATGAGTGGAGTATAGTATTAGAGGCACGTGGTGTTTTTTCTTGGAAAAATGAAAGATGTCGAAAGAAGGCGATAATAATAGTAGAGTATTCTCAGTGATTTAGCAAGTTGGAGGTAGATGTAATTTATTGCTGGAACCATGTCGTTGTCTTCAACTGTGAAAGATGCATGCACAGTCAAAGAATGTAAGTGGGAGTTATTTAAATTAAACTTTTTCATTTTCCTTTTTCCTTTTTCTTTTTATTCTCACCTTATTTTTATTATAATTGTTTGGATTGATTTCTGGGGACGACCATGGATATTATGTTTTCTTTCTTCTTTTGTTCCATAACTGTTGTAATAAATGTAAGGTGACGTTAATACGTTTTTGGTTAGTTGAAGGCATTGTAGTTACGATGATGAAATAAAGATTATTTCATTTCAATAAAATATATGGTCGTGTATGATATTTTAATCTTTTGTTTGATTTTTCTTTTTGAGAAATAATTCTGTGTTTGAATTGATTAATAGTAATTTAAGTGATGTGGCTCATGTGGGATCAATTATCATAATTTTTTTGAATTGAGAACACATAAAATGATAATTTTGTACTATTTAGTAGATAATGCCCATCCTACCTATACTGTATGTGGGTTCCATATGAGATTTACATTGACTTTATGACCTTATGTGACATAAGAATTTCACTATTATTAGATAAAGAAAAAGGATTTTGTGCCTTTGCAAACATTCTTTAATCTTCATGAACGCTCGTCTCAATAAAAGCGGAAAAAAAATGATAAAACTGCATGTGATGTGATCTTAACTCATACTAGTTTATCATTCGTGTCCATGCGCAGCGTGTGCACAATATTATTATTAATTTTTTACTAAATAAGTAAATTTATTAATTATTATAAAATTTATATAAGAGAGCGTATTAACAATCATATTAAAATATTTATAAAAAATCTTATTATTTAATTAGTTTATATTTTATAGATATTAGTTATATTTTTTGTAAGTATTTTTGGAGGGAAATTTAGACTATTATTTTAATATATAGATAGATAAACGTGCTCATTTTATTTTATCCATTTCCCGCTGACATATTTCATTAGATTAGGCATTTAATAATTTAGTATAGATTTGGAAATATTTGAGGGCTTGTTTCCCGTTTACGATGAGTTCAATATTATATTCGATAAAATGTAATAAAAATATGTGTCATCTATACGTATACTTTAATTTCTTTCATGTATTATGACTTTTCTAATATTATAATTTCTACTATGTTAGATATTAGATGTGTATCTCAAATTCTCAATTACAATATACTTTTAACATCTATTTTCAACACCTATATATAAATACTCTCCAAGTAGAGCTCCAGGGTTCAATCCATACTTTCCCATAAAATCCCCAATATGGAAAAAAATCACATTATGCAACTTAACATAATTGGTTGAACAAATCTTAACTAGATATTTTTTTATTGTCATAAATGCTCTTACTACACTGATATAACCATTTAATTTGGTTCGCAATCTTTTTTGATTTTATTTGTCGGATCATTTAAATCGACAGTCCAGACCCTGCATCATTTATCATATCAATGATCATTATGATTTGATCACAGTTCTATATACATAATATATAATTATATACACATACACACACATTCTTGTACAGCACAAGATAATAATGCATTACAGCCCGAAATGAGGGGAGAATTGAAGCCTAATACCAAAATTTAGGTGGAAGAGGCAGCATTTAGAGATACAGGTGAAGATGCAGGATGTACAAGTAATTAATGCACGAATTTCTCTGGTGATGCAAAACGGACTATCACATCTATATGAGGCTGCCGTACGACACATGAATGAATGAATATGATGATAACCTTACCAGCGGAGCACATGTGCTGTAGTCAAATTATTCATACTTCATTTTATATCTTCGCTTTACAGTGATGAATTATTTCAAGAAAAAATCTGCTTTTTGTAAAGAGGAATAATTGATTAAAGATTTAACTTTTCCATATTCTTACTATGCCATCATTCATCACTCATCACAGCTTCAAAATGATGAAAATTCTCATATTTTGTATGCATTAATTGGGAAAAATATTTAAGTATCCATTGATCTCTTTATATCTTTAAACGATGACTTTATGACCAATTTATAATAAAACTAGTGTTTACATCCCATTGATTAATTACAGGGTGATCACTTTGTCTTTGAGGTTGTTTTTGAATTTTGGAAATATATTATTCGTATTTACGTAATTATCGTGAAGCTACAAAGGGTGCTTCGACTATTGAGTTCATTTAATATTAGTAGGTTAATACTTTGTGCATTTTGACAAAAGAAAAATAATTCAATACATATATTTAAGATAAAAACAACTAAATACGATGTGCACTCATCAATGAAATACCTTAATTAAGAACAAAAACATATGCCATACATCCACTCTTTCCAATAAAAAGTTGCTTTTGACTAACTACTAACAATTATTTCAGATCGAACATTAGTTTATCAAGTTAAATATTTAAAAAAAAAAACAATCAATTACATTTTCAAATAAGATGACAAATTAATAAGGACAATTGTATCTGGTATATATTGAACTCAAATGTTTAAAATAAGCAAACAAAAGAATGAGAATTATTATGCCGAATTATTTTATTTTAAGAAATAATGCTATGGGACATAAAAATATATATAAAGTGTGGTATTGAAGTATTTCGTGAAGAATAATAAAAACATAAAGTAGGGGGGATTATGGATATATGATATGATATGATGCCATGGGAACCTGGAAAAGCTGCTTTTTACAAAGACCCAAGACCTTCATACTTGACTTCCTTTGCAATAATTTCTGTCTTCTGTATTGGATTATTATGTAAGTGCTGTACTCCGAGGAAAAAAATCATATATAATCTTTAATATTCGTATAAATTCGTGTTGGTGAAAATAAGTTATTTAGATCCGTCTAAATCATTTAGGCGGTTTAACACAAGTTTTTGTCTATTAATTATCATTTCACATGTTTAATTACCAAAAAAAAAAAAGAAAGAAAAAACAGTTTTCAAACGACCCGGTTTAGTTGGGTCGGTTCATCCGATTTGATTCCGGTTTTAGATGAGCATCACTGTTTCACATCACAATTACCATAATAATTGAACTGGAGCCTACTCATAATATAGAGTTACATATGACAATGATTATGCAACAATGAATAAGAAATTCTAGTAAGATTTTGTAGGAGAAAATTCCAAAAAGAGAATAACATATTTACCTTCCATTGGATTGGATCCCATGTTTTAATTTCATCTGTCGAGTATATGAAGAAATTAATTTGGCTTTAATACCATACTGCACAGATTCTCAAGTCTCAATCCGAGTAGAGAATTAGTCAAATTGCCAGATCATAAATTGTCCTTCTCCCCGTATGTTAATTATATTTTTCTAGAGGCCCCCTTCGACAAAAATTTCAGTCTATTTCACGGCATTATTAAGTTTGGTATCAAAAGTTAGGTTTGTACAATCGAATGCTATTCAATTGCCAAAAAAAATTCACAGCAATTACTATTGCCTCATGCATGAATTTTGCCATTCCTCGTTCAAGGGGTTGCAAAATGTCGGTCCAAATCCCTATATATTATATAATATTATTGCACGTTACGTCGAATCGTCGGATGATTGACACATATACTTATGATTAAAGATACATATGTGCCGTCTGGCGTCTAATAAACTCATCTTAGCAAAAAAAAAAAAAATTACAAATTGTTTCTAAATGTAGGGAGATTCTTTCTTTATTTTTTCATATTCTATTTTTGTTATAGTGTATATAGATTGAACAAGTATAATATCTAACAAGTTATATGGATCCTTCCTACCAAACCCAATAACCATATGAACCTTGTCGCTTGACAAATCCTAATTGTGCTTAATAAATTTAATTGTTGCTCAATCAGCCCCAATACAAGTAGTTTAAAAACTCATTAGAGAATAGTATGACACGTTTTGCTCATAATATAAACTCAATAAATCATAGTAATAATGTTAGCTCTAGCTCGTATATAATATGTGATATAATTTAATGTATTAACGTGCATAGTTTTATCTTTTTCACATCTGCTAGTTGCAGAAGACTCGGACGGAAACAGTTAATGGTATATTATTTGGGCAAACCGTCGCTTACATTATTACAATTAATTAGCAATTTTTAATTACATTAAAACTATTAGAATTTTGAATTATGTTATAGGATGTGAGGACTTTATTCAATTATACGATACAATATTTTATATAAAGACGAAAAATTGATTGTGCAACGTCAGACTTCCATGTCACCAATTGAGTTCATGTTGTTATATTAAATGACATCGTTTCAGGTACCATACGAAAAAATAAAAATATTGCTAGGCAACATTTTGTCGCCTAAATAATATTATGTCAAACAATTGAACAAAAATCATCATTATTTATAATGTAATTGAAAATTTTAATAATTTATAACGCAATTAAAAGATCGTACCTGAATAATTAATAATATAATTGAAGATTTGGCCATTATTTTTATTATTTGAACAAAAGACTATGATGAAGATTAGAAAAACTATCTATAACGAAAATAAAACTAATAAAAGCAACGCAATTTTGAGTAATCTTACTAATCATATTTTGTACATAATAAATGAAATTGATATTAATGTTACAATTATGACTGACGAAGGAGCCATTTTGTCCGTACGACCAATAACCTACCATGTCCTCTCCGAGTAATTACTTATTACAAATAAAAATAATTTATTTTTCGACATGGTCAATATTTTATGGTGCTTTTTCTGTGGTTGCCATGTGGACTGGTGGCTGGTACTACTGATTTATAATTTGTTACATTCAAATACTACAAATTTCTAAAACACATAAACGATAGGTATGGTATGAATGGATATAAACTCCGAATAAGAATCGCGTGTAAGCCTCAATTATACATTGTATCAATTGATAATAAATTATATTTCTTTAAGTATTTTAACCAGAGGCAAAAAAAAAGAAATACATGATAAATAATTTTGAGATCAATTAATAGCCAGCCAAATAATTTATCGGTCGATCAATAATACAAACTTGATGATGTGATGAAGATTAGACCCAAGAGTAAAGTATATGACATATCAAAGGCCCAATCTGGGGAAGGATGCAAGCCATTCCAAGGTTTGAAGCCCATACCACAACCAACATTTTCAGATTATTTTATAGACAAAGGAATATAGGCACTTCCGTGTTTCGTTTTTGGCAAAAATTTGTGTTAGACCGCCTAAACGATTTATGTGGATTTGAATAGTTTATTTTCACCAACCGAAACCCATATCCTTCCCGAATCTTAAACTCAAACTCGCCTAAATAATTTATACGGTTCAGCGGGAGACCTCTTCTTGATTTTTTTTCTTTTTTCCCCCAAGAAAACGTACAACATATTTTTATGGGAGTATTCCCTTCAAAATTCGTCGAGTAAAACATCAAAGAAAACTATACTAAAAAACTAATTTCATCATTTTCGAAATACATCACTTTTTCTATGTGAGTTTATTTTTTACTTTTTTTAATATTTAGTTAGTTTTTTTGAGTAGGCGGTATCTCATAATGATTTCATGTTTTTTAAGATTTTTTTCATAAAAGAATATTACGCTAGCAGACCTCTAAACTTATAGCTATATATATAGAGCAGTTCAAGATAAATACAACTCAATTCAAGTAAAAATATATAATTATTAAGTTAGTAAAGTCCATCCAAAATTATTTGTTACAATTCGATAGAGGTCATAGTGATAAATATCAATGAATCATCTTGAAACGTTTAGTGATAAATTATTTTTTAATGATTATTTATTACTTATTTGACTATATTTTTTCTTCAAAAAGAGTTGTTGGGTTTGGATTGAATCCAAATATGATTGAATACATACAAAAATAGTTTGCACTAAATCATCTAAGGCAATTTTTGGTCGCCGATAATAATATACTTCCAACCGGATCAATCTAAAATAATTTTTTTTATGAATACAAACTTATATACATACTAAAAAGTTTAATAATTCATAATTGGGATAGGATAGACTATAGAGGATGTTTGACTGAGTCTCAGAACATGATTTGATTTATATTTTCTAATGCGTAAAAAAACTTATTTGCTGTGGGCTTGAGAATGATTAAAAAA
>AYJT01107853.1:0-16207 GCA_001278415.1 Ocimum tenuiflorum
TTTGGAGGCACCCAGCGGGGAGGTTTACGTTGTTGTATTCTCACGGAAACGCCGCCGATTTGGGGCAGATGCAGGAGCTTTTTCTCGAGCTCAGAGCACATCTCCGTGTAAATATAATGAGGTTTGTTTATTTGTTTAGCTTTTGTGATTTTTGATTTTGTGTGTGCTTTGGGTTGTTTGAGTGTCTCCTCGTGGCGTTGAAAATGCTGGTTTTGGCTTGTGGATGTTATTACTGGGGACACCGTGTTTAGATCTTGTGATTCTTGATTTTGTGCATGAGTGAATTTGTGTGATCGTGTGGTCGCTCGAGTTGCTGTGCGTTGAGTTTCTTGTGGTGGTACCAAAAATGGATGATTTTAATTTGAGGGTGTCTATAGACAAAATTATCAAGCGTGGTGTTTAGTTTTTGTTTTCCCTCCCTTTTTCGTTGTTTGTTTTGGTTGATATGGTTTTTCCTAATTGGCATGTTTATTTATATGAGTGTGAGATTGTTTTGGGATTGCTCATTAGAGTTTTGGTGTGTGAGATTCTGAATCTTATTTGATGGTGAGGATTGTTTTTCAGCATAACTAATTTTGGTAAGTGTTCATCTGTTATTGTTAGTGTTTTGCTTGAATTGATAGCGAGTTTATGATTTCGTTTTATCTTGCCTGGGTATAATTTCAGTCCCGCACTCAGTTCCATACTGTGAGTTTTATGAATATGTACTCAATGGCCACATGTCTTCACTATCTTGACTACTAATATTACACACATATGAGTTTCAGCCAGATCTTTGTGATTTCTACCACCTCTGTCATTCAAATTAGCAGTTAAAAAGCAGTTAACTGCACGAATTTCTACATATTGCTAAACATGTTCTCTAGAGTCGTTGTCTATAAACCGATAAGGGATGTGTGGATTCTGGTGGAGAGATGATGAATCAACAGCATATATCCCTATGACTGATAGCACTTATGTTTTCTTCCCCTTTCTCTTTTCTAGTGGATTGGATAGGGTTTAGCATTTTCCTAATCTGATGTTTTCTTGTACTATCTAGTATAACTTAGAGGTTGTCCTCATTCTTAATGACTTTGTATTTTCTTTGACTTGGTTGCAGCTATGATTATTCTGGATATGGATCATCCTCTGGTAAGGTGAGAACATATTGATCCTGCATTCATGTTGAGACTCTATTTCAACTTACTTCTCAAGGATAATGCAGCATGGAGTGATCTTGACCATAAAGTTGCCTTGCAAATAGGAGGCATATTTATATAAATATGATGAGTCAAGTTAACTGACTTAGTTTAACGATGTAAATTTTTATAATTATTACAGCCATCTGAGGTAAACACATACCACGACATTGAGGCCGTCTATGCATGTTTGACGAATGAGTATAGGATCAAGCAAGAGGATATCATTCTATACGGTCAATCTGTTGGGAGTGGTCCCACATTACATCTTGCTTCTCGTTCTCCTAGGTTAAGATCTATAGTTCTTCACAGTGCAATTCTTTCAGGCATACGAGTTCTTTATAATGTTAAGGTCACATTCTGGTTCGACATTTTCAAAGTAAGTTTTCAACCCTATAACATATTTCTGTAACTCTATTGCGGATGGTGTCTAACTGAAAATCTATGACTGTTTTTTTGCAGAATATAGACAAAATAAGGAATGTCAACTGCCCAGTTCTTGTAATACATGTAAGAAATTTTGCAACTTTTTTCCTTTATCTCCAAAATAGATTTGAGTTTCTGTCTCCAAGATCTGTTGTAGAATTCTAAGTTGACACGAGGTCCTCCGTGAACAACTTTCAGATTCAGGGTGAGGTGTAATATTGTTCTGGCAAAATCATGACGTAGATGGCCCAGGTTTAGATCTGTGTAATAACTTCACTGATTGGGTTTCATCATGGCTCAGTAGAAATGGCTTTCTAGTTTCTAGAGAATGATACTCAATAGAGCGACTGCACGGTGCTATGACATTGATAGTTATTCATCAACTTTTCATTATAGAAACTCAAGTCTACGAACTGTTTGTTGGAATATAAGCAACCTGAACCCTAAACTACACGTAACATAATCTACTCTGTCTATCCCGAAAAAAAAATGCTCGATAAGAGGGTGGGCGCACCTGTTTCTCAGTTTAAAATACAATTACTGAATGTTCTGGATCTGTCATGAATGGGTCTATAGTCATGCCTCACAACAATTCATACTGCTTAGGATGTGGATATAACAAAGTGTATAACTAACTGTAAAAGCAAGGTAGGAAGCACATTTCCTTCAATCTCCGATCAGTATACCATGTAAAAATTCTCCAACTAATAGCACCTTTTAATCCCGTTCAACCAATATATCTTCTTACACTTATACGGATGTATATAAGGCGCTCTCCTTTTTCGCAGTTGTGAATAACCTTATACTTCTCCATGCATCTGTCCTAGTTGGATTGTAATCCTTGTCTACATCAATTTCTTTGTTGGTTGAGCTGAATTTCAACTGTCTGCTTTACTAAGGTGGAGGGGGCCTAGTTTGATGAATTTATGCTTGCACTCTGAAGTCTATGATGTTTGATTCTTACACTCATTCAGATTCAATGAGATGATGATTCAATTTTAAATAGGTTCTGTCAGAAGTGAAAAATTTGTTCAGCAGATATAGGGATATGGACTCAATTCTCTTTTCTTTGACAAACCAAACCAAGTAATGGACCATGCAGATAATATGTTGCTCCTTAGAAACTCTGATTAACATGACTGGATTGCATATAAAATCACCTTTTGGTAGAAGAATTGGACATAGGCAGATGGAATTCCTAACATTAGGACAGTTAAGGAGGTCGCAGAAAACTAACATAGACAAAAATGATGCCCTGATCTATTGCAGAACTATGGAAATAATTCAATGTTGGATCTTAGAAGAGGAGATATAGAAACCACGTTCTCATACTAGCACCCCCGAAAAGGATTTATAATATATTGAAATACTTTGATTGAGTCCTTAGTCTTTTATCAGTTTTTTAAGAGTTGGTATAAGATTGTCCTCTCCTAGGATGTGACACAAGCTATGGTCTCAGATCTATTTAAATGCTGAAATACTTTCCAGTGAGGTGGGAATATACATAGCACATAATGTCATTTTGGTAGCTCCTTCATCCATAGGGTGCAAGACCTTTTCCATTGTAGGATTTTGTTACTAATTTTCTCCTCTCACTATCTAATCATTCATCACTATCTATGCTATAGATTTTACAAGGCATTGGTGAGATAATATTTTTTATGCCTTGAGATAATGGAACTCCACTGTGGAACAGGTTTAGTGTGCTCAATTAAGAATTGAGACTTCATGTCTTTCTTTAGCAAATCTCTTTGGTGACTGTTTAAAGAGTGGTGAAACTGAAATCTAGCCATCACTCTCTGTGTGGAAAAAGTTGGTTTCTTCAATAAGCTGAATGCTTATCTTCCAAATTATCTCCGATTAGTCAGTCCTCTTTTCGTCTACCATAATTTGCTTATCTTCCCACTTCACGTTTCTGATAATGTAGGTTATGAACTTATGATAATGTTACTTTTTGGAGTTTTCTGCTACGGATTATATGCTCATGTTCTTCTATATTCTTGGTGATAATTTATGCTCCTAACATCTGAACTTGGATGTGCACTTGTAGGGTACAAACGATGAGATTGTTGACTTCTCACACGGCAAGCGACTATGGGAGCTTGCAAAAGAGAAATATGATCCATTATGGGTGAAAGGCGCAGGGCACTGCAATATAGAAACATTTCCAGAATACATTAAACACTTGAAGAAATTCATAAATGCCATGGAAAAACTTTCCTTCTCCAACAGAAACAGGGTGCAAACTGATCCTGGCCCAACAACAACAGAATTCAAAAGTAACAAATGCTTGATGTTTGGAAAACGATAATTTTCCCATTTGTAAAGTTCACGAGTTTCCTTGCAAAGGGTTTACTGCTAGCAAGAGTGAATATTGATTCAAGATTAAACATGATCCATCAAAGTAAGTTGAATTGCTATGGCACTTGTTTCCAGAAGGCTCAGTTCTCATCTCATGTATACTAGAATGTTGTTGTTTAGCTGCAAGAGTTAGTGTAATGATAGATTGTTACAATCTTATTCATCTTCGTGTAGTAAACCGCTCGTCTCTGTGATGAAGTTCTTACATTTCTATTTGATCTCTTGTGTATATACTTTTTTGTGTGAACTGTGTCACTACCTTCTTGCTTCATTTACCCTTGATTTGTGAACCTTGTCCAGTTTGTTTTTGAGGTGGTTGTATAGACTGTGTACATATTGCTCAGAGGTAGAGAGATATTCTTGCTGATTTGATGCTATTCATTTCCTGCACTATATGCAATATTTTCATGAAAAACAAGATTTGTCATTAAATAATCATTTTCATTTTTTTGTGATATTACCTACTTATGATTTTAGTGCAAATATCATAGTATCTTATCCACCCAATGAAATGTCTCGTATTTTTTTAGTTTAATCTTTTTTAATTTGATCACTAAATGAAGGGGCAATTGAAACTTGTACCCTGGGATTAGTATTTTATCTGCAAGTTGCACCATATATCTCACTTATATTATATTTAGGATTATAAGATTAATGATTTATGCAGTAACCAATGAGAGCCATGATTAGTGTACTTTGGTTAAAAGTCTACCTTATGCTTAAGAAAGAAAAACACAAGAAAATGGAAAAATTGTATGAAACATAATGTACCAGTAATAAGTGAGAAGGCCTAGCCAGAGAGAATAAAGGAGCCTCTTTTTCTTATTTCAAATTAGGTAAATTTTCAACTGCTGGATGCTACAATTCATTTCCAGAAAAAGGAAAATGGGAATATCATTAGCATTCAAGTTCCAAATTATTGAAAAAGATTCTGATTGCTCAGCAATTTAAGCCAAATTACAAAATCCCCAAAATAACCCTAACTAATTGTCAAAACTCGCATCATTTTGGGGGCAGGGTAGGAACTCCAAGAAACATCATTTATGAAGAAAACCTCAAAGTTTCCAAAACAATTGCTTTCCAATAATAAAATTTGAGAAAGCACGTGTTGAAAATGTTGGCTGACGCAAATCCAACGATCAAGATCCTCAAACTAGTGCGATCTACTGAACTCTTGGTGGGCATGCTGAACACTGAATTAAATCCAAAAAGTCTTTCACTTCCAAAATTGCATGCTTTAGAGAGAGAGTGAGAGGGGGAGAGAGAGAGTTGGAAAAAGCATACCATAAACAAAGCTCCATTATTCACACAGATCGCACCCATCCATATATTCATCCATATTCCTCAGCATATAAACCTCGTTTGTAATGGTCAGAGATAGAAGCCGAAAAACAAAACAAATATATACTCACAGCGAGAGTGCTCTATTAGAGAAAAGAAGGAATAGAAACTGATACGATTTTGTGTTTTGTTGGGTTGAAACCATTGCTTTGAGATGCCTATCACCATCATTGTCGACTCGTACAGCTTTTATCTACTTCAGTAAAGTCTTTTTCCCCCTCCTCTCTCTCTACACACGCGCACACGGTGTACTTTGTGTTCCCTTTCTGATCTCTCCCTGCAATCAGCTAAAGATTTTAAAGTTCTCTTGCATCTGGGATTCTTGTGTAACTTTGAAAGGAAGTGACTTTTAGTATTTGAATTTCGAGTTTTGGCATCTGGGCCGTTCGGGTTTCTTGAAATTTGTTTGTTGTGAGTTGAAAATTTGAGTTGTGAAGAAATGGTCGTGGAGGAAATTAGGGGTGACGCAGAGAATTTTCCAGCGGGGCTCCGTGTTCTCGCTGTTGATGATGACCCAACGTGCTTGAAGTTATTGGAAACTTTACTCAAAAAGTGCCAGTATAATGGTTTGTTTTTCTTCTTTTGATGCCTTAAGTTTTGATCTCTGAGTGTAATCGACTTTTGCATGTCGATATTGACAATTTGGCTCAAATTGTCTGAGTAAGTTTGTTAGGAATTTTGGTTGTATTTTTATTATTTGTATCTTAGTGGTGAGGGTTCTGAATATTGTTACTATATGGTTTGGCTTGATAAGAACGTCCTGATCTTTAGGGTTACGTATGATTTCTGGTCTATAATCATTTTAAAAAATCACATTTCTTCAATACTGCTAACACGATTATCAATTCTAAGACCCAATCTATTTGCTTTCATAATTTTTCGCTTTCATTTAATTTTTTTCTAATATAAATGTCCATTGACATATTCAGAACATGGGAAAAATGACATATCTTGAATTTGGTCATTTAACTGTTGCATCCCTTTTATTTGTTGTGCGGGTGATTTATTAGAGGGCATATTTTGAGTTTCATAAGCAGTCTTTCTATTTTGAACTAGCCCTTAGTTTGGTTAATCTTTCCGGGAAAATAACCTGCTATTAGATACTTTGTCTGATTATCTGAAATATCTCTGAGATTGAATTTGAAACTACCTCTGGAGCAGTCTTTGACCCCGTGGTCTTTCACCAGGAATGTGCTGGTTTTCGGATAGATTTCCATTCATATGATCCTCGTTTTCATGTTTGTTTTCATTGTTTTTTAAATTAATCCATGTTAATCTCGGATTTTAACCCATTTGATTCACATGCGTGTCCAATCTGAAGACAACTATCTTGAATG
The DNA here is from genome assembly GCA_001278415.1 of Ocimum tenuiflorum. NCBI lineage: Eukaryota > Viridiplantae > Streptophyta > Magnoliopsida > Lamiales > Lamiaceae > Ocimum > Ocimum tenuiflorum. Next base: position 6,644 of record AYJT01107853.1, read on the forward strand.
TCATGCTTGAATCAGAATGCCTTTGAATTTTGTAAGGAGCTGAGTTCAATGTTTTTATGATAGATACTTATGGTTTATCTTTCCAGTTACTGCAACTAGCCAAGCAAGGATTGCATTGAAGATGATAAGGGAAAACAAGGATAGATTTGACCTGGTGATCAGTGATGTGCACATGCCCGACATGGATGGTTTTAAGCTTCTCGAACTTGTTGGGCTTGAAATGGATCTACCCGTAATCAGTGAGTTCACCATCTTTTCCTTGCTCCTCTTTTGTTTTGAACAAAATGACGCACCAAGGCCTACTAATCATTGAGCCAAATCTCTTGCAAGATTGTGTTGTAAAATGCAGTTTTATTGCTACCTACTCATCTTGTAATTTGTTACAATGATATGTTGTTGCAGTGTTATCAGCAAATAGTGATCCCAAGCTTGTAATGAAAGGTGTAACTCATGGTGCTTGTGATTATTTGGTGAAACCTGTTCGGATTGAGGAGCTGAGGAATATTTGGCAGCATGTAATTAGGAGAAAAAAGTTTGACTCTAAGAAGCAAAATAAATCTAGTGATCACGACAAAGCTCATCAGGCAAGTGGAGATCTTGGGTCCCCATTGGCAGGAAATACGGACCAGAATGGAAAATTTAGCAGAAAGAGAAAAGATGAGGATGACGACAGTGAAGACAATGGAAATGACTGTGATGAACCTGGGTCACAGAAGAAGCCTCGGGTTGTCTGGTCTATAGAGCTTCACAGGAAGTTTGTTGCAGCAGTTAATCAGTTGGGGATCGAAAGTGAATCTTCTAACTCTGTACTTTTTGATATTTGCAGATTTTTCATCTGATTATTTCAGTTCTTAATTTGCACGGCGATGTTTCTCATTGCAGAGGCTGTTCCCAAAAGAATTCTAGATATGATGAATGTCGAAGGCCTTACCCGAGAAAATGTGGCAAGTCATCTCCAGGTACTAACAGCTTCTTCTTGACCTATTTTTTGCCCTGCATATTAGAAAATATTTTTATTCATTAAAATTGTCATCAACATTTTAGGCTGTTAGTGGGTTTTACTATGTCAACAGACTCAAAAATACAATTTCAAAGCAAGTCATAAACAGACCCGATTATAATACGTGTGCCGTTTTGCTTTCAAATATCTTCCTTTTAGATACCAAATCATTTGCTCTGTATGTTTTAGCTACGTTTTAGTTTTAAGTACTGGAAAAAATTAACACAATTTTCTATCTCCATGTGCCAGCTGTGTAACGCTCTTCCTCAAGAAACTTAAATGTGGTGGGGGATTGCTTAGTTTCAAATAATGTTAAGCAATGATGACTGCAATGCTAATTTATCTTCTTTTTTGAAAGTAATTCTTGTAAATTTTGTTCCCTTGCAGAAGTACAGGCTTTACCTGAAAAGAATTAGTTCAGCTACAAGCCAGCAAACAAACATGGCGGCTGCACTTGCGGGTAATGATTCTCCTTTCATGCGCATGGCTTCTTTGGATGGGCTTGGTGATTTTCGAACTTTGGCTGGATCAAGACTCTCTAATGTTGTATTATCACCTTACACAAACGGTGGCATGTTTGGTCGACTAAACAGTCCTCGGAATATGAATCTTCGTAATCTTACTCCATCTACAGTAGTCCAGCCTAATCAAGCTCAAAACTTGAGCACCTCCATCAATTCACTCAGAGAAATGCATCTTGTTCTTCCAAATTCCAGTCAAAACCCAAGTTTATTCCAAGAAATTCAGTCATCGCTTGAACTGGATCAGGTGCAGCCGAACAGAGTTGGCGCTGGTGCTACAAATATCAACACTATCAATAACTCAAGAATTTTTAGAACTGCCAGTGCTTTCACCGATACAGGAGCTAACAACTTATTGAATAGTTCCATGAGAAGTCCACTTGTACTGCATGGAAATGCACAAGCAGCACTGAGCAATGGAGGGTTTGCGAGTCAATCAGCTCATGAAATGGCTTTGACGTCGGAATCCTTCAATGCTGGCGTTTCTGTTTCGAGAGATAATAATTCTTCAAATCGTCCATATGCACAGATCAACCCGATTGGTCTTTCTTCGGGTATGAACTTACCTACTTTTGAAGATTCAAGAGAAATGCAGTGCCAGGTAGGATCAATGGGCGATTTACATATGATGGAGCAAAGACAGAATTATGCTCACAACTCCCAATTTCCTGCCAATGGCAATGTGTCTAATTTCGGCCAGAGTATTGGAGTCTTGAACCAGAATACGGATGTGTATATCGGTGGAAGATCGAGTGGAAGCGCTTTAGCTCCTATGCAGCAGGATGAAGATGGAAACGTGGCACTGGAATCCAGATCAAGGTCTAATGAGGATTTGCTGTATGAGCAATCAAATTTGCAGGGTGGATTTGCTCCACAAAGTCAAGGCTATGATTCACTTGACGAATTGATGAATGCTGTGATCAATCGGGTAGACGACTCTTTTTTCTAAACTTATTACTGATAGGCACACACTTGCTAGTGGTGGTATCATGATTTTTTGTTGTTGTGCAGGAGCGTGATGAAACAGTGTCAAATGGTGAGTTTGGATTTGATGATTACTCTTTTGGAGCAGGTTTATAACGAACGAAGATGCCATGAAGCGGAATTCGGAACTCTCTTCAAGACTGTGTCTATATTTTCCCTTGTCAGAATCAATGTAGTTCTTTGTTTTATGCCTTCAATTCCCAGTTGCATTTGCTGCAATCAGAAACTTCGATTTCTTCATGAATAAAGCTTTCACAACTTTCTTTGTTATGCCACTTCTTGTTGTTATGCACTTTAGATGGAAGAGTTGTACTTAAAGCTCATGTGCGTACTTTTCTTTAATCACAAACATAATCTTTTCCCAATTCAATGCACTCGCTTTTAACGCTAAAAATATCAGTTACTATTCAACTCAATATATATATATATCTGTTATTAATTTTTTTATTCAACCCAAGAAAAAAATTCATTATGAACTCAAATATAACTTAGGCAAAATTTCTGATCGTGTAATTGAATTAAATGGATTTAAATATTTTTATCTTTTTGTACCAAGAAATAAAAAGATGATTTTATGGGGCAGAGCCGTAGAGGTACCCTACAGTGACAGCGCGTTAAATAATGCATGATATATCTTGTAAAATAGTTTGTAATATGTATTCTGAAATTCTATCATAACAATTCCTTCTTTTTGTACGTAGACGTAACGTAAGGAACATTATAAAAAAATAAGAGACAGAGTTAGCTCGAGTAAAAATTAAATATAAAAATTTTATAGATTTGGGTTTTATTCGTCCTCGAAAGAGAAGGCATCCCCTTGGTGGTAGGCTCGGAGCCACTAGATCACATTCAATCATGATGTAATAAAATCTTTTCTTCCACCTACCAATATGGATGACAGCATTTATTATGTTCCACGTACACAAAAATAATAATAGTAGCTCAATAGAAGTAAGTAAATATATACGATCAAGCTCTTTTAACTGAAAACTATTATTTATTTTATTATTGTACAAACAAAACTTATCCAATATATTACATATTTGCAAGAATTATAAATAACACCACCCATCAGTTAAAAGAAACTTCTTATTTATTTATTTTTTCTTTCCCAAAAATGTTTTTCTCCTGTTGACTAATTGCGTTCAAAGTTGGAGTAAATTAAAGCGGAATTTAATTTGAAAATTCAGGAGTATTCTATTGTGAAAAATATTGGCAGAAAAGCCCACCAAAGAGCATCAGATCCATCAGAATTCACACACTTTCCAATTTCAAAGCAACGAGGAGGAATAAAGAATTTTATCATACAACTTTCATCCATCTTTCAGTTTCTCTCTTTCCTAAACTATTTAGCGTAGAGCTTAAATTTTGTTGATCCTCTCCTGTTCATCGTAGAGAGAGAGAGAGAGAGATGGTGAAGATCACGGCGCTGCTGGTGTTGAAATGCACTCCGGAGGGTGCTGATCCGATTATATTGGCGAACGCCACGGATGTAAGCAGTTTCGGTTTTTTCCAACGCCCCAGCGTTAGGGAGTTTATTGTTTTTGTCGGTCGCACCGTAGCTAAACGGACACCCACCGGCCAACGCCAATCGGTGCAGCATGAAGGTCTGCTCTTGTGTGGTTTTTTAGTTCCTCTGTTTAATTTCTTGTTTGAATAGTTTTTTGTTTCCAGATTTTGGTGATTGCTGGGGTTTATTATGTGGCTCTATGAGTTTTTCTGTTCAATTTGCTGTTTGATTTGTCTGGTTGGTGTGGTGATTGTGCGGATTTTGGTAACTGAAGGGGGTTTCAGGTGTGCTTCGTTTAGGGTGATCTGCGAATTATTCCGTTGATTTTCTTCGTTATCCTTGGGAATTATTTTCCTTTTGGTGCTCTCTGGACAGCAATCGGAGTTCTTTTGGATGTGATGATTCTGTCGGTGTAAAATTGATATTTTTATTTGGGAGAGTTGTCGTTTCTTGATCTTCTAGGTGTATATGATGGGTTGCGTAGAGAATGATATGACTTTGGCACATATGAGCTATGAGATGATGATATCAACTCCATAATGGACTATAGTTATTGCTGGGAGATTGACATAATGCAATATAATATGGTACTGAATTGTCCTTCAAGTTGGGATTTTCAATTAAGATAGAGAGGGATAGTTCGGACCAGGGACATGTGGCCTGTTACTGACCTGGCAGAGAACTAGGAAGAGTTACCGGAGCTGGATCTAAGTATGTGGTTGAATTTATTTACTGTAATTAGATGATAAACAAAGTAATGCAAACCCTTTTTGCAGAAACACAAATCATTGTTTATAAAAATTTTCTGCAAGGTAGTCAATGAATGACCGGAAATGATAACATCTTCTTTGGTTAATATTGAATCAGAATACAAGGTTCATTCTTATAATCAAAATGGCTTGTGTGCATTGGGGTTTATGGATGACCACTACCCTGTGCGGAGTGCATTTTCACTGCTCAACCAGGTATCTAGACTCTACTTGACCATGCTATAGTGAGGTCTTTTTCAATTTTGAGGGAAGAGATATTTCAGCTATTTATAAAGTTGAATATCTAAATTTCATTATTTTGCAGGTCTTGGATGAATACCAAAAGAACTTTGGTGATTCATGGAAAACTGTTCAAGCTGATAGCACTCAACAATGGCCCTATCTAACTGATGCACTTGCCAAATTTCAAGTATGCTAGTCTTTGATGGAATCAATAGTTATAATTTTCTCAGTGAACATTATTTTCATTTCTTCCGTATATATTATTGTTTATATGCTTCTTGCCTTGAAACTATTCAGGATCCGGCTGAGGCTGACAAGCTGTTAAGAATCCAGCGGGAGTTGGACGAAACTAAAATTATTCTTGTAAGTACACTTTTCAAACTTTTTAAATGCAGGTGTATGACTTTGTTCGCTTGTTTTCCCAACTACGCTTCAAAGCAATAGGCATTTTATTTTCATGCTCCCCATTTTGGGTAGTATATTGAAGACTGCATCTAGTTACTGAAAGGTGTTACTACTTGGTTGAGATTGATATGATCACCACAACCACCTAAGTCGTTTGTCACCGGGCTTTATCTGCTATTTATAGGTTTGAAGTGCTTATAAACATTGAAATCCATATTTTTTTACTGCAAAAATTATATCCAAGTTACATACATATTTGGAAACAATTATATTCCAATTATGCTATCCTTTTCAACAACTCAAATCTATGTAGTACAGTTATATACTTTATGCATATAGCAATTTGGTTTTGTTTTCTTTGATTACTAATTTGAAGAGGATAATATAGTATTATATATTTTTATCCATACTGATTCACTGATAATAACTTTCTTAAGTGGGTCAAAATTTCGTCTCACTTGACCCACAAGTTGAAGGGTGAAATCTATTCTTGTGACCTTGTTCCTTGGTGATGCACTCAGGATATTCTATTAAGTGGCTTAAATAATTCCAATTATCCTACAAACCATGTGCTTAATTTTTGAATCTGGGACTTAGGATAAATTTTGCACCAAGTTGATAAACTAATATTTTCTTAGTACTATTGTTACCTGACTCCTTTTTTAACCTTGTTAATAGTTATAATGGTTGTATTTGGATTCTGTTTCAGCACAAGACTATTGACAGTGTGCTAGCACGAGGAGAGAAGCTTGATAGTTTGGTTGAGAAGAGTTCAGATCTCAGTGCAGCTTCTCAGGTTTGTTTCTTGTCCACGTCATTAAATAATCTCCAGGAGTGCACTGATGGTCTTTTATTTTCTCGACATTACTCAAATGCTGAACCATAGACCTATTGTATCTGTGTTCTGCAGTGGATATGATTCAGCACAGGCTATACCAAGCACCAATGCATTCATCCTTATGTGATTTCTTTGAAAATTTTCTTATTGAATTCAAAGAATAAAAGGCAACATCTTTCATGATCAAAATTGATATTGCTAAAATTTACTTCACATGGATTAATTTTTATAATTGCATAAGATCTATTATTGTGTTGTGCCGATAGTCCTGGCTTTTAGGATGGTGATATGGAGGTCTGGGACTGATTGGATTGTCCCAAGACCTGCCCTGCCAAGGAAATGTGTGTGCCAGCTCTGACTAGCCCCACCTGCCAGTTTACTGACACCTTTACTTTTCAAATACATGAAATATGGTTCGTTTTTGTATGCCAGATTCAAGTTCAATTACAGAATAGGCAGATATGCATTTCCAAGATTGAAGTTAACAAATCTATAAATAAAAATTTGCTGCTTTGATCGTATTGAGAGAAAATTAAGAGAAATAAAGCATGAATATTTGTAGAAACATAGGGATTTTAAAGGGTGATAAATGGTGGAGACAAGACCAAGTGGTGGGATAACCGAAGTATCTGTTGTTAGCAACAGAGAGATGTCGGTTGACATATCTAAAAGATGGGTGATATTTTGGCATACCTAGCAGCTGAAACTCTAAAAATAATATAATAGCAGAAGGAAAGGTAAAATTGTTGAGAAAGAGAGGCTTGGCAGCAGATTGCAGGAAGTGATTAGATCAAGTCTAGAATAAAATACATGCATAAAAATATTAAATATATGGAGGAGGCCAGATAGAGCCCTCTACCTGTCTCAATTCCGCAGCTTCCGCTTCGTATCTGTTTGACCAAGTTTATACCTGCCCCGAGCAGGGCTAGCTTGCTCTGGTCTTGAAACCCAGGCCATTGCATTCGTACCTTACTTATGTTTGGCCTTAAATGGGAATGAATATTTCTGTATAGGAATTTTGACTAAGTTTTTGCGGTGGTTGAATTGTTTCCTTAGATGGTGGCATCATGGTTAATGGTGATGAGCCAAAAACATGAATACTCTAAATGCTAAATAATGCCAGGTTCATTGTGGCCCGCTGGCTTTAACTTTCCAGTTTAATTTCGGCTTATTGAATTACTTTGGGATTTTTTTCGTTGTTATGGATGTTTTAACACACTATTTACCTATTTGGTACATGGAAGATGCATTTGTAGTTTTCCCTCATGACATGCGTTATGAGAGAAGTTTTTTACTTGGGAATGTGTATATGTTGCAATAAACTTTTGGTGACTGAATTGTTGATGGGTACAGTTGATTTCTGAGTGGTGTTTGAACTTCCAAAGTGAACTTGCTGTAATAATTCTGATGCAAAACTTTGTTGGGATTTTTGAAACAGATGTTCTACAAGCAAGCAAAGAAGACGAATCAATGCTGTACTGTGTTGTGAATGGTTGGTAAGTGGATGATCTGATACATGGCTTGGTTCTGCTGATAAATGCGAAGTTTGACTGTGTTTATAGTATACTCTTGTAATGTGTTGTGAGGCCCAAAGTTTTCGTTGTTGCTCTTGTATCTCTGTTTCATATTGGAGAAAACGTGAATCATGTTGGGAATTGGCATTGGTTTACAATGGTCGTGTTTGTTCTTTTTCAGAGCTTCAATCAAATTATTTATTTCGATTGTTGTTACTGTCAGTAACATAATACGAGTTATGTCGTACCGAGGTTGCTCTATTCAAATATCTAGTTATCTACAATTTGAAATCTGCATTTTGACTCGTTCATTGTGGCTATGCTGCTTCATTGTGCATATTGAATGTTACTGTAGGCTTCTTCAAGAAACAAACCACTCAAAAATGGTGCAGGTGTGGAATGCAACGAGCCTTGTATACATAGTTTGGCAGTGTATGATTGGTTTTAAGTTCTAAATATTCAATTAATGTGTAGCAAAAAATGCTAGTAGCTCTACAGGGAAAAAGTTCCAGACAACACTTACAATATTTTTTTGTCTGAATTGAATATGGTTTAGAATTGGTCTGCTACTGTTGCATATATGTGAGGAACGAAAATAGTAAATGTCAAAAATCATAACTGATGGATGATGGATGGCGTTTCTTCATAACGCATTACCAAAATGGTTTTTCGCTTTCTCCTTCAGTTCGCCTGCTGAGCTATAGCCTATTTTTACAATTACAAGAAAAGGAAATTCAGTAAGTTGTATTGTATTAGATTCGATTAGATTTGTCTGCTATTATGAATTATATATTATTAATCCAACCGAGTCTTCACCCTAAACTTCCTTGCTGGGCGGCGCAACATGGGAAGCCCAACTGGACAACGCATTACTCGCGCAGATTGGGTTTGCTATGGAGTTATTATAATTAATAAGACAATAGCAGACGATACATACGCACTTTAAGGATTCCTCAAACATCCAAGATAGTGAGATAGTACGATCACTAAAAGTGAAATGCAGCTCAACTTTTATGACCCCTCATTTCATTATTGACTCCTAACATATACTTTTTGAGATCTTGATATTTTTTAATCGATAATTTGTGGAAATTTGACAAATGTGGAATTCTTTTACGGGTAGTGGATGGGATCCATATGGTATGAGTCCCACCTTCATATGAGAGGGATGAGCACTGTCCACCAAGATGTCATATAATTTCCCTCGACAAATATTTCTCTCGCCATTTAAGAGTAAATGACCCAAAAGTTGGGCAATAGTGACTCATCAACCCCCTTTTTTAGTTAAGGGATGGTTGAATCGAACTCCAAACCTATTTTATTAGAGACTTTCATTGATTTTTTATTGAAAAACTTAATACATATGGGTATATATTGATTGGGGACGAGGACTTGGACTTGGACTTGGACTTAAGTTCATTCAAACTTCTTCGGTAAAACTTACTAATTAAACATGTCAAAATTGAATTTCATTAGGACGCGTGTGCTCTTGAGGAATCTCATTAAATCTATTGATTAGTTTAAAATATATTAATTTTGTAAAATTCATACTTATAACCAATAATATGATAATTATTTGATTAACATTGTTCATTGTAAGAAAAATAATGAATCTTAATGCACATGACGTTTCTAAATAAAATAGGCTTTTTTTAGTTGGGATGGGGAGCGGAGATTTGAACTTTAGACCTCTTTCATTTGGAGGTCCTTACACACGAGTCTCCATCCTTGGGCATCTCCGAAGGAACAAAAAAATTCATTTTTAAAAAACGAATATTGGAACACAGATCCAGATGCAAA
>AYJT01107869.1:0-11900 GCA_001278415.1 Ocimum tenuiflorum
CTCAATCAAGATATGTCTGCAACTATATCCATTAGTGGACCGAACTTCAAGTACAGTAAAAGTTTAAACCATTTGGCATACTTCTTCTACGACACAAGGGTCGAATCTATGAATTTTTCTCATGCAAAGTTCATGATTTATCACATTGAATAATATTAAAGATAAGATTGTGCAAATAATTCATGGAATATTGTCAATCGACTTGAAAGATGATTTAGCTATCGATACATGATGTGGAAGATGTATTTTCAATTCAGGATCCGAAAAATACCTAAATTCTCAATTCATGACCTCAACATGAGGCCCTTAATTGAGGATGTGGTGATATTTCGGGTCCTGAATTGAGGATTTTAGAGATCTTTCACATCCTGAAATAAGAATTTCGGGATTTTAGGGTCCTGAATTGAGAATTCATCTTTTAAGTTATGAACTGACACTAAACCATCTTTTAGGTTTTGAACTTACAACACTCCATAATTACATGTTAGTCTAAATACAATAATTATAACTTTAAAACATTTAAAGAAAAATCAAAATTTTAATCTACAACTATAATCTATAAAATAATCCAAAGTGTAATTTGAGATCAAAGTAATAAATATAATTGAATTTATACAAATTGTTCGATTTAATTTAACAATATATTACAAAAAACACATCTAATAAAATTTAAATAAATGAAACTGCTCAAACATTAAATTTGTAGTTTGTCTATTCCAAAGAGTAATATATAAAAGAAGAAGAATTAACCAATAGAATAAATTATTTAAATTGATACTTTTGAAAAACGTTGTTAATCCAAACGACAACTTTAGTAATAAGATTATTCAAAAAAATAAATAAATAAAAGGAGCTTTTCTTCGTCTTCAACGATGCCTTTCTCAATTTCTCACCAACTTGTGCAACCCATTACTTAAAATGCTTATTTTTCATTCATTTATTTTATTATTATTTATAAAATCCTATAAAATAAACCAAACAGGTATAATAATATCTTTAAAGAACACAAATCAAGCCAATAAAACTAAGAATTTGCATGCTTTTGACACTTCTAGCACATCAAAACAATACAATATACGTGAAAATCATGATTATTAATTAGATGAATTCAGATGATTATCAGATAACAAGGAACAATTCCGAGAAGTTCATTTCAAAACCCATAAACCAAATAATATAATGTGTTTCAGCATCATTTCATTCTCCAATTTCAAAATTCACCGTACACCCCTAAAGTTTGGTAGTTTGAACCATTGAATTTAATTTTTAACCGAAGTATATAAGTTTCCATCTATATTGGTGTACAACAAAGATAATAATAATTGCAAATACTTTTTTATACACAGGAAAGAAGTCTACTTGTTAGTTGAGCTAGACGCCTAAACCTAACGGTTAAATCACATATTTAAATCCCCGAATAAATCAAAACAATTAATATTTAGCTTATTAGTTCCCCCTAATGTAGAGCTAAATTAATTGGGGGTAAAATGTTTTTTTTATCAAATGAAAAATAAAAGTTGGCGAAAATTTTAACTACAAAATCAGAAAAAAAACGCAAATCTAGCTGCCCACGCCACGGAGTTCACCGTTCAAATATAATTGGTCAAAATTAAACTCGGAAAATATTAAAATATAGAAAAAATATTTAATTATATTTTAAACTATGCTTCTTTTTTGAAAAATAATACAAATCATTCAAAATTTTGTATAAATGTAAAACCATCAGAAATTATTTAAATATAAGATCAATTTATTTTTTTGGCATCGAAAAATTAAGTCAATATACTGCATTCAAAATTTATAGCGTGGTCTTAAACCTTTATAAATATGGCATCTTGACTCATTTTTTTGATTTCAAAAATTTAAAATCATCATATATTTTGAAAAATTTTTAATAATTTATTTTATATTTGAATAATTTTTTAAAATTTATAGATTTATATCAAATTTTGAATAGTTTATATTATTTTTAGAAAAATAGGCATAATTTAGAGTAGGATTGAATATATTTTTTAAAATAAATAACTATATTTTATTAATTCATACTTTCGCATGCTGCCGTGTCTTGTACCGTACAACTCGGCGCAAAGGCCATGACGCCCTTTCTTTCCTCTTTACTATCAACCCAAAAAACAAATGCAATTATTCATCAGTAAATTTATGGGTTTTACAATCGTAGTTTAGTTTTGATTTCTCCATCAATTGCTCTGCCCAATTTCCTCCCAACTCCTGCCCTATATTTATTGCGATAGTTGGGCCCTATCCATCCGCTGCTGAAGTGAAATCGAATCAGAAAATTCGTTACGTTCTATATACGTGGGTTGTGTGCTCGTTTATGGCGATCCCAGCCGCGATTGTTGTTCTGCCGTTGGGTGTTCTCTTCTTCGTTTCTGGGCTCGCCGTTAATTTAATCCAGGTTTGCTGGAGCTGTTGAAACTGTGTGAAATGCGATTGCTTTAGTGCTGATTGTTTGAGATTTTGTTTCATCTTTTTTGAGTTGGGTTTAGGGGATTTGAAGCTGGTATCAATCGTTTAGTTTTGAGAGTTTTTGTTTATTTTTGGTTAGTTAAAGATTTCTTGATTGAGTGTGTATCTCTTTTGCTGTTTGTTCTGGGTTTATTGTTTTGTGTTACTTTTGACTGAGCTAGGAGTGTTTTTTATGATTTATGTGTGCCCTTTTTAATGTTTGTTTGTGTGTTTTCAGGCAGTATGTTATGTGCTAATAAGGCCGCTATCGAAGAACACTTACAGGAGGGTAAACAGGCAGGTGGCGGAGCTTTTATGGCTCGAGCTGGTGTGGCTGATCGATTGGTGGGCTAATGTCAAGGTGAAAATCTTTCCTGTAATGGGTCTATAGGCTGTTAGTAATGATGATTTTGGTTGTTTAGATGCACCATTGGTCACTATCCATGGTGGACGTGCATATTGTATGTTGAATGCTTACTGCTCTAAATATCGAAGGAGGTTTAGTGCTATGGACTTCACTTGCTAGTTTGACGTTAATCTAACCAATTGCGGAAATGAGTTCAAAGAAGGGTTCGGGTCCTACCAATTACCAATGATACCGTTCTCGAGTTTAACAACAGATCAAGCATTTCAAGGTTTAATTTGCTGAAGTGCCTGCATATGTTATTATTTCGAGTTGAAATGCCATGGTGGGAAGCCATTTTGTTGAACTTGTTATTTTTCTATTGAGATCTTAGTTAAAATCATGCTAGAATGATGAAACCCTATTGTGGTCCTTTTGTGGGAAGATCTTCCCCTTTTAGATGGGTGTTTATGACCTCTAGATTTTACTTGTAGTATACAACACTGTAGGAATGCATTAATGATCCTGACATCGCTTTGGATAGTGACACTGGTTACTCGCGTGTATGCTTGGATATAATGTTTAAGATGTTCATTTCATTTGAACCACCTGCCTGCCTCATTTTGCGTTTCTAATATGGTTGCAGATTGAATTGTACACTGACTCTGAAACATTCAAATTGATGGGTAAGCCTACCTAGTTTTTTCTAGTGACCAGTTTACTTATTTTGTATGAGACTTTATTTTCCTCAAGCCACTCATGTTGTGAATATTGGTGATTTCCAGGTAAAGAACATGCACTCGTCATATGTAACCATAGGAGTGACATTGATTGGCTTGTTGGATGGGTTTTGGCTCAGGTTTGCCATCTTCCTGCTGCTGCACTAGGATTCTCTACCTCTGCCTATTCATAATGGAAATTGTGTCTATTTTCTTTACATGAATTGCATAGTAATGATTCTCTACATTTTACTATTCATTATGGGAAGGATGTCTAGTTTCTCCAAATTTCTTGCATGTCATGATTTTGAGATGCAGAAGATAATATCTTTCATATACGTACACGATGCATAATGTTCACATATGTACATTTTTCTAATTATGCTAGACATCTCCATATGATGAATACATGCCATATTATGTGCATTTACAATATAATAATAGATCGATCTAGGAGAGAGGTATTGCTGTAAATTGGAAATATATTGTTTTATCTTTAGCCATTGGCTTCAGTTGCTTCTATCTGATCTGATGCATGCCATCCATGAATCGGAAATATAAGTTCTGTGATGATCATTATTGGTTGTTGGAAATTAGTACTTTTAACAAATATGCCCATTTGAGCTGGCTTTTGATGATTGTAACTGTAGTTGCGGAACATTAGTTACATGCAAGGTTAATAGTTTCCTCTCATGCTTTCCCATAAATTGTTCTCTGTGGTGTGATGTTTATTAGGAACCCTATTCTTACTGACTTTTGAATATCTGGTGGCAGCGTACAGGTTGCCTTGGTAGCACTTTGGCTGTTATGAAGAAATCTTCAAAGCTCCTTCCTGTGAGTGAATATTGCTAATTTTCTTATGATATTAATACTGAAGCTTTTACTTGTGTTTTAGGTTCATTTCGTCTAGATTATGTTGTAAGGATTGGATACTTAAAGTATTTTAGTCCTTTGATGCCACTTTAGCATTTGATTTTTACCAGAAAATATAGTATTCAGTACCAAATTGAATAATTATGTAAATCAGATATGTCTGATATTATCTCTAAAGGAAGCGGCCATATCCTGTTAAAAACTGTTTTTGATTATCTCCTCATCATAATATTACAGATTATTTGTTGATGACATGCATCGAATGCAAATAAGCTAAAAACCCTTTTCATGGAATGCTACTGATAGAAAGTGAAAAGGGTGATTGCTTATGGAATTTTTACTTTATTTATGTTTTTAATTTGTAAAGATATGCGACATGAAGGTCATACGAACATTCATGTGCTGCCATGCCTGGTTTATATACCCAAAAACAACAACAAGTGCTGGACTTTGTAGAAAATTCATTTTATGTCTTCTATTTTTGTTATCCTTGAAATACAGTTGAAAAGTTTAACCAGTCAAACAAAACTAAAAAATATCTTCCGCGCAATGTCTGTTTATTCAATCTTCTTTATCTGTGTAGTAACTTATTTTTATTGTAACTTCTCTTTTGAAACATGCAACAAGGCATACTCAAGAAATACCATGTTTTCCATCTGAGCAGGTCATAGGATGGTCTATGTGGTTCTCTGAGTATCTCTTTCTTGAAAGAAGCTGGGCAAAGGATGAGAGCACCTTAAAGGTACTGTTGAGTAGTTAAGTTTTATTGCAATGAGTTTTGATTGGAATGTCCTATTTATCTGCTTATATCTGCGTTGTTTCTACCTTACTCAGTGCCTAATGATTTGTAGTTATAATTTGTTGCAGACAGGACTTCAACAGCTAAGGGATTTCCCTCTGCCATTCTGGCTGGCACTTTTTGTTGAGGGAACTCGCTTCACCCAGGCAAAACTTTTAGCTGCTCAAGAATATGCGTCGTCGGTGGGGCTACCGGTTCCAAGAAATGTGCTGATTCCTCGAACTAAGGTTCCAAGTTGGCCTGCTTCTAAAATTTTTATTTCTTGCAGTGCTTAAACTCATGTCTTTTCAATTTACCCTTTCCGCTGTTCAGGACTTAGGAATTTGAAATATTCTGTTTTAATGATGTATCTTCGGTAAAGTTTTTTAACTACATAACAGTGGGTTCTACCAATTTATCTCCAAGGATCTTAGTTAGAACGCGTATTTTTCATTTGTTGGTGAAACAGTATGATTACTAGCAATGCATTTCATGGAAAATCTAGGCCTGTTTGTCATCTTTGCAATTTCACTTTTCGGCAATGCTTTTCAATAATATGCATTACAGGTATCTTGAGTATAGGTTATATAGATGAATCCACAGTCTTATTTTAAGGTGAATTTTATTCCGTACATGAGTGCATTAGTTAATGTACTTTTTTAGAATATTGAAGCTTTTGTAACACAAATTATAAAATGGGTATATGGATATTAGTTACTGGTGTCTTCTTTCAGGAATTTAGTACCCTTTACTTTGGTTTTTATGTTGCTCCATTTGAGTGTCATTCAAGCAGTTGTTATCTTTTTGTAGGAAATGCATAGTCCTTTTAGTCCAAAGTCTACATTTGCAATCACTTCATGAAGCTGCAGCATTTTTTATTTTTTGATTTTATTGCTGCTATGTGGTTGTTCAAGGTCACAATCTAATGTGCCCGGCATTGATTCATGTACTGCCATCTCTCAGGGATTTGTAACAGCAGTTAGTCACATGCGCTCATTTGTTCCGGCCATATATGATATGACGGTTGCTATTCCCAAAACATCTCCTCAACCAACCATGCTAAGGCTTTTTAAGGGACAGTCTTCTGTGGTAAGCCTTTGAAAATCTTCACCCAAAACTTTGTGATATGTGGGTGGGTTAGTAATCTCGTGGCATTATTATGTTGGTTTTGATGTAAATTTCTCAGGAATGACGTTTGAAGAGATTACAGAAGGAAGCTTGCTACTTCTATGATTTTTAACCTGAATACATCCTTTTTGGAAATTAAGAGTCCAATAATTCACATGTGAAAAATATCTGATCATAATTATGAAACCTAAATTTCTTACCTTTTCTTTTCTCTCAAGTTTTAATCTTGATATAATATTTCATTAGGTTCATGTACATGTCAAGCGCCACTTGATGAATGATTTGCCAGAAACTGATGAAGCAGTCGCTCAATGGTGTAAAGATGCCTTTGTAGCTAAGGTGCCCCGATTCTTACCAATTCACCATTTTCTCTAAATAATAATAATAATTATCTTGCAAGAAATATGTTGATCAACTCCATTATCTGATTCTCTAAACAGGACAAGTTATTGGACAAACATGTAGCTGAGGGCTCATTTGGTGAAATACAGCAAGACACCGGGCGTCCAGTGAAGTCCCTTTTGGTAATTTCTCAATTATTCTTCTGCATCTGATCCGAACCCTTTATCGAGCATATATAAACCATCTCTTGCAATCACAGGTGGTCTGTTCTTGGGGCATTTTGCTCATTTTGGGGGCCATGAAAGTTTTCCAGCAGTCTTCAATCTTCTCCTCATGGAAAGGCATCACCTTTTCAGCAGTTTGTTTAGCAACCGTCACAATCCTCATGCAGATCTTGATTCAGTTTTCGAAGGCCGAGAAATCGACCCCTGCCCGAGTTGCCCCATCGAGCGGAGGAGAAGCCTCAACTAGACAAGAGAGACAACGGTAAAGAGAGAAAAACGTGTCGCGATGACGCCCTTGCTGTCACTGTCCAGTTATCCAGCTGAGTTATTTCATCCATTAATATCTGTAATTTTGTAACAGTTAACATGCCTCTTCTTGAATTCTTTCAATATGGCTGTATGCAAAACAATTCTTTCATCTTTGTCATCATGTGGCTTGAGATAGATTGTTGTGGATTGAACTGATGTTGGATATTGCAAAAATTTTGTGGTGAAGGTAAAGAGGGGTTCCTGTTTTTGTCCAATCCTCCCTCATTCTCTACAACTTTCCAGACTTGGAAATTTTTACCATTTTCATGTGTAGTGTGTCAAATTTGGAGTGAATGATAAAACTAGTGTTGTTGGAGTTAATTATATCATCATTTGGCCCCAATTGATTTATATTTATTCTCCAAGGTGAAAAAAAGCTTTTTTAAAGTCCCAATGGACTAATTTTGAGATTAAAACCACGTATTGTTTAAAAAAAAAAACACAATAATGAGGTCAATGTTATATCAAAGAGTTTTTTTATAAACGTTTTTTTTTGTAGATGTCATTTAATTGTGCAGAGATATCGTTTCAAGAAAAATGACTGTTAAATCGTCAAAGAGCAATTATATTTTATATATGAAAAACGGAGAAAGGAAAAATAAAAATAAATGGAGAACGTGAACAAAATTAATTAAAAGAATATTATTATTTAATGAAAGAACAAAAATGGTTTTAAATATCTCATTGTGGAGTGAAGTCCTATTTATTCACTATATTTCGTCCGCACCATAAAATCAGAAACTACAGGGGCGTCCGAGCAATTAAGGGAAAGTATTCAACACTTTCGCCTTCATATATAAAGAAATACGCCCTTACAACAGCCTCCCGATTTCTCCATTTTTCCCCGACTCTGATTGTTGCCCTAATTTGGGGCACGAATTGCGAAGACGATCTCTCTCATTTTTGCGCGGGATTTTTAGGGTTGTAGCTGCATTTCGTAGGAAAATCGCCTGAAAAAAGTTACATAGTATTGGAGAGAGATAATGAGTCGGAGCTTAGGGATTCCGGTGAAGCTGCTGCACGAGGCGTCAGGGCATGTGGTGACGGTGGAGCTGAAGAGCGGCGAGCTTTACCGCGGAAGTATGATCGAGTGCGAGGACAACTGGAATTGCCAGCTTGAAAGCATCACTTACACTGCCAAGGTATGTTGTGTGCTGATTCTCGATTCCTCGGTTTTTTCCTGAATTTGGTGATGTTCTTTTGGCGGCTGTCTTTTGTTGTTTTTTGGGTTTGACACCTGTGGTTGCGACATGTTTGTTAAACCCTAATTAGATGATAAACCCTAGGGAGGAAATATGAAGTGATTTTAGCTAGGACGTTCCTTTATTTTTTTCGGGTCCGGTTTTTTGAGGGTCCAAAACATCTATGTGTAGGTGCTAATGAAGAGTGAACGAATGATTCTAACACGTCATCTAATGGTGCGAATGGATTTGATAGTGCTTTTAGTATGTTGAAATATGGCTGAATATGAATAGAATATAAGTGATTATGCTAGGATTATGGAAATAGGGATAATTATAAACAATTTCAGGCTCTGGCCCGATTGTGGGAAAAATGAGCCGTTTTCAAAACCTAAGAAACCATCTCCAAAGAAACTATACTTCAACACATTCTTGAGGTCTAAATCTTTTCTTAAAAATTCCTTGCATTTGGGGCAATCTGCAAAGCTTTAAAACTTCATTTATGCTTGCTCTATGTGAAGGGAAAGTCGCTACAATTTTCTGCATCAAAATGTGTAGCTGTTAGTATTTGCAGTTATCATGACTAATTCATTTTTCCATTTCTGAATTGCTATTGATCAACCCTATTGCAGGATGGAAAGGTCTCACAACTTGAGCATGTTTTCATTAGAGGCAGCAAAGTCAGGTGTGTACTCATCTTTCTATTGTGAGTTGTATTTGTGCCAATTAAGTTGCAATGTTGTTAATGATGGATCCCTACAGGTTCATGGTCATCCCAGATATGCTTAAGAATGCTCCTATGTTCAAGCGTTTGGAAGCTAGAATTAAGGTACCAGTCTGTTGAAACTCAACACATTTCTAAAGGCTTTCAACTCTTGATGCCGCTTACAATCAATTGCTTTCTAATTTTTGAAGGGTAAGGGTTCCTCTCTTGGAGTAGGACGTGGGCGTGCTGTTGCAATGCGAGCTAGGGTACGCACTTTAATATGCCTAGATCATCTGTATCTGTCCCACTTGTAATTTCATTTTGCAACAACAAGAGCGTTAATGATTTTCGTTGTCGATTTATTTGCCCTGACTCTAGAAAATTCCCAATACAGGCTCAGGCTGCTGGTCGTGGAGCAGCTCCCGGTAGAGGCGCACCTCCACCAGTACGAAGGTGATCATATTTTGCAGTGCTGCTGTGAAGTGGGCGTATTTATTGTTATCGCAATGATATATAGGTGGTCATTGATGTTGATTTTCCTGTGTCCGATTTAGAACTTGCTATGTTAGCCTGGGAATGTACCTGTTTTGCGAATTTCTGTAGTTGAGGTTTTTATAGTAATGTTTGGGATTTGTTGGAATGTGCAGTTTATGACATCTCATACTGTTTTGATTTTGATGAAACCACTGAATGTTGAATCTTCACTTTCCACCTGATGTTGTTGCTTGATAATTTGGACATTGTACAACTACGCTACATATCATAGCTACAATCATAGATGATATATTTTCAAGTGATGGGGCCAAACTGATTATTGAAAAGATAAGGTGCAAAATAGCATTAGTCCTCTAACAATAAATCACAGAAAGTTAACAGAATCATTACAAGAATGAAGAAACTAGTGCTGATATAGTGATATTCACACTGGCAATCAAATAACTTCGATGATTTCAGCACAAAGGAACTACCACCATGGCATCGATGAATGCTTTGAGGCTACACAAGTAGCACGCCAACGTCGAACAAGTTAAAGCTAAGGAATTTCATGTTTAGCCCGAAGGTTCAGTTCCATCATGCAGTGCACAACAGACAGTTGCTTTCTGATGTCCCCTGTAAACTTTGATCTCCTCACCGGTGGCCATGGACCACAGCCTTGCTGTTGTATCAGACGAAGCTGCAATCGAGATTTGTCCAAGTGTCAAAATTAAGTATATGTGTGATCACCATCAATGCCAATATGCAATTTTGCTTCATCAAAACTACGAGTTGAAGCTTCAAGAATGAACATTGCGAGGATTATATGGCACTCTGTAAACAAGATTTTTCACCGAATACGATACCTGTGATCAGAAAAGCACCATCAACAGAGAATACACAGTCCCAAACCCAGCGCTGATGACCTGAAAAAACACAGTGCTAAGATTGATACAGAGCCAGACGGAATGACACCCTTGATAAACGGTAAAACACGTACCTACTAGTGTCTTTTCCAGTGTAAAACCATCCACATTCCATATTTTGACAGTATGATCAGAAGATGCAGTAGCCAAATACCTGGATACGACCATTCTCAAAATAAAAACCAACAGAAACCCGAAAAGGGCAAAGCTTAAAACCAGTTTCTTGGCATAAGAGAAAAGATTCTGACCGATTAGGCTCACACAACTCTGGGGAAAGAAGACATTTGAGTATGTATTCATCATGAGCCTGAAGTTTGTGAAGCGGCTCGAAGTTGGTCATAGTCTGCGCAGAAAGTGGACTTGTGAATACTAAAAGGTCAATGAAGGAGCTTAGTTCAAAATGAGCACATAAATATATGTATGCCCTGCCTGAGTTCCTTGCATTAGACGCCACACATAGCATGTCCCACGATTATTTGCTGCAACAACCAAGCTTCCATCCCACATTACGGTCAAGGACCGTACAGCTGTATCAACTTCCGGTACCTGAACTATGCAATGGCATGAGATTAAGAAGCTACAATCCGACTGTGCCTAAGAGCACTCGCAAGAAACCAGCAAGCTACTTACCAACTCACAACTGCAAGAATTTGCGGTTAAATCCCAGACGCGGATATTACCATTTTGGTCACCAGATATCAATTCAGTCTGCATACAACCAATTGAGGAAAGGTTAAAAATACCATCTTTAAGGGATTTGGATCCCATACGTTATCTCATGGCCATGAACGTGCTAAGAATAGCACATTTCTGCATTGCAGCCAAAAAACTTGATGACAATTATGGATTCACGAAATTAACATTAGGTTCCTATTTACTACACCAGTACCTCAATACTAATTCAGAAGAAGAAAAAAAAAGAACACTGCATCAAGAAGATGACTAGATCCATCCCACCTGATTTGGGTGCAAAACCACAGTATTAACTGCCGCGCGGCTTTCATATTCCCTCTGACAACCGGGTGCCCTATGCCATTTAAATCAAGATCAAACGCCACATCAGAAACAAATGTATAGATTTCCAATGTTGCAAAGCTAAATATGTACCTTAAATCCCAGATCTTCACAGTGCCATCTTCAGATCCTGAATACATCCATTTTCCATCGCATTGAAATCCAACAGCCATTACATTATTAGTGTGTGAATCATAGCTCATCACCTGACATTAAAACAAAAGATTTAGCAGTCTAAACTGAACGAAACTGATTAAGAATCACACTTGAATGAAAAGGGTGAGAGACATACTGGCTGAGGGCTGTTAGAGTTGACATCAAATAGTCGAATGTGAGGATTCCCTGCTGCAGCGAGGTAGCGCTTATCTGGTGTAATCTCGAGCCTGTTCACTTGCTGCCAAATCAAAACATATCCAT
>AYJT01107877.1:0-13912 GCA_001278415.1 Ocimum tenuiflorum
GTATAGAGTCTGAAATACTGCACACAAAGCCGGATTAATGGTGATTCCAAATTTTTTGTAAAGGTATTTAGACACAGCGTGATATCCTCAACTCTAAGAAAAATAGATGGCAAAAACTTGCGTTTAGACCGCCTAAATAATTTAGACGGATCTAAATAGTTCATTTCCACCGATCCAAACTCATAACCGTCCTGGATCCTAAACCTAAACTCATATCCCTCCGTCATGGATCTTAAATCAAAACCCGCCTAAATTATTTAACCGGTCTAACCAGAAACATCCTCAAAATAGACAAATACACACCAACTCTCATCTCTAGATGGTATCCTGGCTTGGCAACACCCAAAATGTAGTCGCTCTTGACACACAGGGTAACGAATCTCGTGTGTTTCAGTGTTCTTATAGTTGTCTTCCTATCAATTTCCTAATAAAGAAAAGATGAGATGAAGCACTAGATGTAGCTCCGGATAAGAAAATATTGATGAAAAATGTTGAATAGAAATTTTTATAAGTGAACTCACAGAGAGTATATTCTTCAACACCGAAGCACAATTAAGCAGCAAAGAAAGCATTGAACCCGATAGTTCGACTAAAAACGGGTAGCTAGACAACAATGGTATAGTAATGACCTGCAGTGAGACGAAACAACAGACGAAAGATCAGAAGAGAGAAAGAGGGATTAATATAAGTTACAGAGACCTACAGCTCCTATACGAGAAACCGCGATAGGTCCAAGTATCCTCTCTATCCAGGTATAGAGAGTGAGCTGAAAGAATAGCATACCAACACCTGAATGATCAGAGAAACATCCAATGTGAACATCAAGATTCAGTAAATTGTACGTGCATTTACAGATGCAACACGTTAAACGAGTTTGCTTCATTTCAGGATACAGATAAGAACCTAATATTACCCAGCAACACTTCATCAGAAGGAAAAGCTATATGGAAGAGAGGCAATAGATACAGGGGAGTGATTGTGTACCTGTGATTGAAAGAACTTCACCGACGTCTGCCGAGTCAAAACTTAATCCCCCAAGCTTGCGGGGGCTGACGGCCCACAAAGAGAATATCTGAAGAAAAACAAAACAAATCCAATATCTGAGAAGCAAGAAGATAAAATTTCTTGTTTGGACTACCAAAGATGTGTGTTTTTTGCTTTTGGATTCTAGAATGTTCTTTAAGCGACAAATCGTCTAGCTAATGATCTAATCAATTAAAATAATCATATAATTTTCTATTAGAGATATATGCAGTTTTGACCAACAGAATAAGAACAGAACTGAGAGGTATGTCACTTTTAGCATAAGATCTTTCATTCGAAAAGATTCTTAATAGGGACTAAAAGAACATAATGGAGAAAATACCTCACTGTAGGCCATATCATGAAGTTGAAAAATGCAGTACGCGATTATAGCAGACATCAAGGGCCAATTTTTGAAGAGGCTTTTGGGAGAAACTGATTGTCTGAGCTCAGAAACTTCCACTTTCTTTGACTGAATGGACTCATAAGCATCATCTTTCGATGCAGTTTTCTGTAGCAGGGAATCTCGGGCTATGTTTTCTTCATTATGGGTATGAACAGTTTCCTGCAAGTATTCAGGTTTTTTTTTTTGTGGGGGAGGGGGGCTAAATTATGGAGTTGTGGTAAGATGTACTTCACTAAAGAGGTAAGACTTAAAATTTTGAATATATATGCCAACAGAAGGCGTAGGAGGGAAACATACAGGAAGCCAGAAGCAGAGGATTAACGACACCACAGCAAAGATTGAGATCACAAGACAAGGTAGAAAATAAGGAAACCTGCCACCCATATTGATAACAACATACTCAGTTTTCACCTTAAAATCACGCAGACGAAAGGAAATGCATGAGTAAGACTTACCTTCCAAATATGGATTTTTCAGCGAAGATGTGTGGATATTTTTCTGCAGGCTAAAAATACATAATTGAAAATAAAAAAAAATGTCGTTTAAGAAGTAAGAACTATTGTTTCCTGTGTATAGAGCTTGAAGAAACTAGTTGTCTGTTTCTTATTATTTACGATTTGAATACACAGCATGTCGTTCAAATTTGGACCAACTCAGAAATAATTGCATCCATATCACAATAACATAACTATAGTGAGTGTTGCGCGGAATTACCTGAGCAAGAAAACCTCCAACAGCAGGACCAATGACCAAGCCTATGCTCCAGGAAGTGCTAATCTAGAGTGAACCGATATAACAAAATAGACCAACGAATCAAATGAAATTCATAATATCAAGAAACCAAGTAAAGATAAAGTACAAAGATCAAAAGCCTCACCACTGACATCCCCAGAGCTTGGTGCTCTTCACGACAAATTTCAGAAACATATGCCTGGTCCAGTTGGAAATTCTAATATAAATTTATCGAAGCAATACAGATATATAAATCCAAACACTATCTTCTGCATCGCAAGGCATATAAAGAATTACTAAGAATGTTCCAAGTGAACATACCCTTAAAGGTCCGAGCGTTCCACACAAACTTCCAAGAAGGAACCTTGTCGAGAGGGCCATCCAAAAGTTTACGCTAACACCAAAAAGTGCATTGAATATAACCCTGGAAAGTTTAAACCGAGGTAAAGATACATGTGGAAAGATGATTTTGGTGTCTAAATGGAAAAACTTTTATTGACACCCACACTGTAAATGTGCCAAACATTATTACTGGTCTCCGGCCATATTTATCAGCTACCAATCCCCAGAGAAGAGAAGTCAAAGCTCTCCCAAGCATGAAAGCCGATCCTTCAACAAACATTAGATACATGTTGAATAACAGCTTCCATGAATGACTAATATATTATACAATTACGCAAAATAGAGACCAACCGATATATCCAGAATAGTAACTTATATCTTCCTCTCTTTCTGCAATATGAAGATCCCTAACCTGCAGTATGTAGGTGTGACACACTCTCACTAGTAAACCGTGTGGATATGTCTTTTAATGCTTCTATATGGAGATGATGGAAAGACTGGAAAATGTCTAAAAATTACAGTAAAAGGTCAAGCAATATCATTACCATAAAATATAGGAAAGGGTAAAGAGACGATATTGGCAGAGCTGTCAATGACACCGAAGATAGAATTAGGCAACAGTCAATGAATGCATCATCAACAAACAAAACAAATACAATCAGTAAAACATCAGAAGGAAAGATCAAGCTAAAGAAATTAGGAAAAAAAATTCTGCTGTCTCAAAAGCCAACTTAAGAAATTTTAAGCTATAATGCACATTATACAAAACAATGTGAAAGGCCATCATCATTCTCCACCAATTACCATTACACCACAATTTTTTATTCTTGCAGTAATTGTCAGTGTTTAGGGAAAATCAACTCTACACCAATTCCATACTCCCAAAGCTGGTGTTTTCCAGCACAACATCTCCCAAACATTTTATTCTTATATTTCTGTCTTAACTACATCTTTTTTGTAATTTCCTATATCTTTTTAATGAACTCTTGTTTATTAGTATCTCCGAAAAATAGTATAAGTGGTGGTTGAGATTAATTTTTCAACAGTACTATTTCAAAATAGAAGTTTTTTCTAAATGCTATCAAGAAAAATAAAAAAACTAAATTATCATTTAAATTAGTAATAAAACGGGAAACAAATGAATTTAATTTTTGAGGTATGAGATATTCATGTTCCCTCCAAATTTTGTTATTGGTGCTACACTAGATTTGATGGATTAAACTATTCAAGGGATTAAATTATCAATTAAACTATTCATGGGATTAAATCTAGTGTTAGGTACTTGGGTATAGGTAACACCAATCTAAATAAACCATCACGCAGATACAAACGACTCATAATTGACTTCAATAAGAGAGAAACTGTCCTGCATATAACTATAATGCAACACTAAATTATGAAGTCCTATCAACACTTTAATTACACATTGAACAAAACCAAATAAATATAAGCCCCACGTCAACAAATCCACCGTCCACATACATATATTCGTGTCTATATGCACCAGCACGGGAATTCTTGGGTTTTAAATTCGACATTAACAAATCCACTCACAAATGAGATATATTTAATAAGACCCACTTCATTTCTGAGTGAATTTAGTAGTGCTAAAGTGAGCCATGTAGAATCTCCCTGCTAGTGCAATTCACCAACCAGCCAAATTTTGACCACACATTCTCATTGAAGGCTGCTAACACAATCATCAAGATATTTATTACTATAACCCACGTGTCAAAATTGCTTCATTAGAAAAAAATGTGAAAACTACCCTAAAAACTCAATCTTTTCTCCCTAACGAAGCAGATACAAAAGATTAACCCCATTAACAAATTACAGCAAAAACCCAAAAGCCATAAAAATTTTCAAGAACAGCCGACGATCAGTTCAACGAAAATTTGTGTGAAGCAGCATAACTACAATAAACATAGATGCCAAAAAGAAAAGGATTCAAGAGAAAAATGTGGTCTTGCTGAGAACCCACCTGCAGCAAGAGTGATAATCCAGACCAAAATCAGAAGCTTGAGAGGAATTCCGGGATTAGAATGCCTCATTTCTTCAATGCTGCACGCCGCGCAGTTCTCATTGTACTCTGGTTTCTCGATCAGCGGCGCACTATTTTCTGCCATTTTTTTTTCGCTCTGCAACAACCTAGTCCGACTCCAGCAATTCCATTACCTTCTTTCAATCGAAATTTGCAGAATGCTTGAACCAGTGAGATGAATAATTCGCATAACGTACAGCCTATCCGTTTTGTTTGTTTCGGCCGTACTTTCCACTAGTAAATCGTAATGTTACAAGTTTTACTAGTTTAACTGTGACAAGTGTGGGATGTAATCGAACCAAGTTGAGCCGAATAGTGGTGTCCTCAAATTTAATTTGTTTAGTATCGAGTCGAGTTTCGAGCTTTATTATTGAATACTTGGATGTTCAATAACTTAATCGAGTTTTAATTGAGCCTTAACAAACTTTTGAAATATAAATTTAAATTTAAATAATTTCTATTTTTAAAAAAACAAATCAATTTAAGTAAAAAATATTAAATTTACTCAAATTTATTCTTTTATTGTAAATAACAAAGTTAATCGAAAGACTTATTTATACTTATAATCATCTAAAGAATAGAAATATAAGTTTTTCAATATTAATAATTTCAAATTTCTCACTATTTTGCTAACGAGCTTACAAATCGGATACTACAAAACTCAAGTTTGATTATTAGTTAACAAACTTTATTAAACAAGTTTGAACGAACTTTTAATAAGTCGAGATCCGAGTAGCTCAGTTCATTTATACTCCATTCTGCATCAATACAAAGAAACAAAAGAAAAAGAAAAAAAACTGTAATGGGTGTGCAGTGTGTGTGTGTGTGTGTGTGTGAGCTCCTCTTTTTCCTTTTCTTTCTTTTTATTTTTTTGGATTATATGATCGGTCAAGACTCAAGTGTTGTGATGAACATTTTCCGCGTGGCCTAATATAATAATATTTGTCTGGTATACAAATATAAGATTTGGAGTAAATAAACACAATGTTTTTCAAATATAGCATATATAACAAGAAGGAAAAAAAAAACATATTGAAATACATTTTTTGTTTATTATTATGTGTTGGGGGACCTGTTTTGCACTTTTGTCCTAAATCACATGATTGTATAAAAGACACAGTAAAAAAAAAATAGGAGTAATTTCAATTTAGGATCCGGAAAGTGGTTTTTTTTTTCGATTTAGAATTCTAAAGATCGATTTTCGATTTAAAATCCTAAAGATATCAAAATTTTCAATCTAAAATCCGAAAGATATAAAAAATTTCAATTCAAGACCCAAAAGATGTTAAACTTTTTAATCCAGTACCTTCACACTTAACGACGTTAAAAAGAAATCCGACGAATGCTGACGTGACTGTTATATAGCCACGTCATCAACACACTTCATATTTTTCACAATTAAATTTTTAAAAAATACAAACAAAAAAATACACATATATAATTTCTCATTCTCAACCATTCAATTCTTTTTGTCGAGAACGAAAAATTATATATTTATTGTTCTGTTTATTTTCTTTAATTGTGAAACATATGAAGTGTGTTGATGATGCGGCTATGCAACAGTCATGTCAGCATTCGTCCGATGTTTTTTTAACATCATTAAGTGTGAAGGTCCTGAATTAAAAAATTTGACATCTTTTCAGGTTTTGGATTAAAAATTTTAATATCATTCAGGTCTTGAATCGAAAATTGATCTTTCGAGTTCTTAATCGGAAAAAAAACCATCCTTTGTGCCATAAGTTGAAATTACTCAAAAAATGAAAATAGAGCTTTCAAATTTATGAAATATTCAACTCTATTTGTTATTTTTATGTAGATTTAAGTATATAAATTATCCCAATAAAAAAAGTATATAGATTATCAAGATATATAGAACTATTGTAGTTCACACGTGTGCCACGCTAAACAAACGTTTATTTTTAAATTATTATATAAATATTCGTGAATATATGATGGGCTTGCTCGGTTGTGAAATCAATAGCTGACAGCCCATTAACTCGTCAATGGGGCTGGCAATGTATTTAAAATATTGTCTAATTTCGGCCCAACATTTTATTTGTTTTTTTTTAAGGAAAAACAAAATTATTTATTTTCCTTATTCTTTTGAGTTGATTTACATATTTTCTGTTGGTTTCTGACCATCTCTACGATTTACAAATTTTTTTCTTTTTTTAATTTAGCAAATAGAGGCTTGATATTCAAATTTTTTATTAGTTCTGATTCTTAATTCTATTATATAGGAGTCATCGAATTCGCACCCACCACATCTGTTGATTTTTGTACTTGATACATTAAAAACAATGTAGTATTATTCCACGTATAATTTTGAAATACAATTGTTAAAAATTTCTAAAAAGTTGAAAAGTATTTTCACTCATTATAGCTGTTGACCATTGAAAATAAATATGATGGCATTACCATTGAAAATTAGAAATTATTTTATATTTATAACTGCAACCTCAAAAAATAAATATTTCCTTCAACAATAATAATAATAGTCCGTCTAAAAAAATAATACTACTAATAATAATATTCATACTGCCTGTTTGCATCTTATCGAGTAGTCATAACCACGGCCAGTTCCGGTTCGGACCGTTGATTCCATGGTTCAGAAAATTGGAAGGAAAATCGGTCCGCCTCTAGAAAGGTTTCAGTTTCAGCTTTGAACCAGAACCGTTTGTTCCTGTTTCACACGGTTTCAGTTTAAAAATAATTATTTTTTCACGGTTTCCTGATTCATGTTCATAACCGAAACCGACCCTTGAAAATCAGACCCCGTTGGGGACCGTCGATTCCACGGTTCAAAAATATTGGAAGGAAAACCGGTCCGCCTCTAGAAAAGTTACAGTTTTAGCTTTGAACCAAAACCGCTTGTTCCATTTTCACACGATTCCAGTTTAAAAGTAGTTATTTTTTTCACGATTTTCTAATTCTTGTTCAGAACGGAAACCGACCCTTGTAAAATCAAGCCCAGTTCTGATTTGGAATCGTTCCTTCTGGTTTCAATTTTCCCGAAATGTTTCGGACCGGTTGGGGTGATTCCGATTCCGAATGAGCATCACTAGTTTCGAGTTTTCGCATAGAAGGAGAAAAAGCGATGACTTAAACTAAAGATCTCAATACATTGAGGGGAAAATATACAATAACTTTCCACCCACAAAATCTTCTCATATCTCAACTATTGCCCAGTTTTATAATCATTATTTTCACTTAAGCCCCAATTATTTTCGTCCACTCTCTCCGTCGCCCTATTTTCCCTCAGACAAGCCTGGGATCTTATTTTTGAGGGTTTCTCTCTCTTCACCGTCGCGAAGTAAAATCTCTACTGATTTTTATCAATTAGTTTATGTTACTTCTTTTTTCTTGATTTTTGCTTTTTGTATTTATCTCTGTTTTCTTTTTCTAGATTGAGCCAGCTTGGTGGAAGAGTTTTACGTGTAAGGTATGAGTTTTCGCTATTTTAAACCTAAATTTGCAAACCCTTTCCCTGTTTGATGGTTTCATTTGTGATTTCTCTTGTTGTGGAGTTTGAGTGGCAATTAATTGATTTTATCTGTGTGCTGGCGTTTATGCGTCTGTTGGAAAGTTATCGCGGTGTTGATTTTATATATACATCTTGAGCATGTAGCTGTTCATGTATTCATTTTCTTGCGCACAGTTGTCACTATGCTTGTTATGGTCATTACCGTAGTTTATATGCCTTCATAGCTTGTGTCAGCGTGCTATCTTGATGGATAGATTGAAAACTAGAGGAATTTTGAAAATGATATGTAAAATGTCATAGACATCGCTTGCCTTCTTGTTACAATACGAAAAAGATTATATGGATTTCCTTTATATCCTTCTTTGCCTTACAGCATTCTGAAAAAGCAAACTTGTTCGCTGCCCTGTCTCGTCCCCTTAGTCATAACAAATTGACCCCTAGTCTCTCAAAATTTCGACTGTCTGGCCACTATCTTAAGTTGAACTAAGTAAATGAAAATCTTATCATATTACTTTAGCTTGCATATGGCTGTATCCCTTTTGGCATTCAGTTCCTGAATCCTAATCATGGGATAAAATCTTTACGTTGCGCGAATAAAAATTGCAACCCTTGAAGTGGGTGGTTGTATTTCTTCTTTAAATCTTTTCATAATTTAGATTATATAACCTTTCTTTCTTTTTCCCTAGGGCTATCTTCGAATTATTTGGCAAGTTGAACTGCAATTTTATGGGAATATTTCAGTGTAAGTTTGAAAAAGTTGCTTTCTATTTTCTGGAATTTCTGTTTAGTTCATGTGGGTGCGTGATAATTCGTATTGACTCCTTTTATTTTCCATCTTCCTTCAGTGGCTATATGTGAACGACATTAATTTGCTGTACTTGTTATGGCATATTTTACTTTATGTCTAGCCATCTTGATGCCTGATCTACTTTGGACTTACCCTGCAATAAATCTGGTGAATGAAATGCAATATGCCTTTGGATTTTAACTACTGCCACTTGATCTAGGCATATATCTTTTCATGATATTTGTTATAGTCAAATCACAGAGTTTCTTGTGATTGTCATAGGGAAATATTGTCTATTCCAGTTGTACGTCCAAAATTGTGAAGAATTTTGTTACTATTCTCACCGTTGATTTCACGGATTTGGCTACTATTTTTTTGTTTTCTTTATATTTCTTGGGTTCTAATTTGTTTATCTATTGTTTCAGGTGCTTTGGGCTATAACTAGTTCTTGGAAAAAATGGGTGATGAGAATTTTAATGAGACGATCCTGACTGAGAAACTGTCCAAACTCAACAGTTCTCAGCAAAGTATTGAATGTATCCTTAAATTCCAAAATTCATAAGTTGATTTTCTAATTCAGGTATTGTAGCATCACTCTGTAGATGGGTTACTTTTTGTTCTGAGTATTTGCTCATTTCCCTTTTGTGCTATGTAAGACTTGCTAGTCATAGGTAATGACATGAATAGCTGTTTGTATGATGTAGCCGGCACTTAGCCTTTGAGGATACTTTCGAAATGAACCAATACTGTCAATTTCTTCTTCCTTGTGCGAGATTTTTACTGGTTCAGGATAACTGCACACATAAGCAAGTTTGGCTACTTGTTATTTATTCAATCTTTTAACATGAAGTTAAACTGCGCTTTCCATTTATTTATAATCTCATGTAGTTCCATTGTATTTCACCAAATACACCTTCATACATCTAGAACTCAGAGAAAGTGAATCAGTGCTATCAATTTATTTCGCCTTGATCGATTTAATGTGCGTATTTTGAGTTTTAAGATCTTATACAATATGCATGCTCATACTCTGAGTCCATGTACTTTGCTATAGTAGTTAACAAACACAATGACTGTTTACATTCAAGTTAGCAAAGGTAAAAAATTATGATCATGCAGATAATTTTGATCGTGCTATCTAATTATCCACTAGCTGATGCATAAGAAACATGCTATATTGTGTGGCGCACAATGCTTTGTTCTCCTCCCAAATATTTCAGCTTCAAAATATATTTCTAGCTATGGATTTTATAGAAATGCCCTTCGAATGATGGGTGTACCACTGCATATTTTTTATATGATGTATTGATGTTATGAACTATGTTCATTTTGTGAACCTATATTCCTTGTGGAGACGATATTTATTCAAGACCAATCTATGATGTATGGATAATACCCAAAGGTCTTGTTTATGGCCTAATCTTTTTTAGTCTTTGTATTGTTGAAGCAGTCTGTGTGTGAGCTTTTGCTTCTATTTGATTGTTCAGAATTGAATTATCGAGAGGTTCTCATTTAACATTTCATTAGCTTTGTCCCGGTGGTGCATTTCTCATCGGAAAAAGGCTAAGCAAGTCGTTGAGACATGGGATAAATTATTCAAATCAGCACCAAATGAGCAACGCATTTCCTTTTTATACTTGTCCAATGACATCCTGCAAAATAGCAGGCGCAAGGGAAGCGAATTTGTGAATGAATTCTGGAAGGTTCTTCCTGGAGCTCTTAAGACTCTTTATGATAGTGGCATTGAAAGTTGCAGAAAAGTTGTCTTCAGACTGGTAAACTTCAGTCTTGTCCATTTTTTTTTATCTTGAAAAGTATGAAAGAGTTGACGACTAATGGGCGTTTTCATTTTATCTTCTCAAACGTATTCATAGTTACTGTGTGTGTCTTGAGTTGATATGATAAACTGGAATGTGCTCTATCCAGCATTAATCACAGTATATAAGTCTTTCATATCTCCAATTTTTAAGCATGACTCTTGAAATGTTGATACTGTAATTGGATTGGCAGGTAATATGTAATATATTCCAGTGTTAATCAGAACCACGTTTGGGACTCAATGCTTCTTGGTTGGTTTTAAATTTTGGTTGTGTCATCCCTGCCACGATTTTGAATACTAACATTCTAATGATTATGATGGATGCCCTTGTGCAGCTTGACGGAGGAGCTTCATTAAGAACATATCTTCTAATTCTTCAAAATTGTTATAGTAAACTGTGTGTTCTTTTTCCTTTTTTCTCTTTTGGAAAAAAAAAAAAAAACAGATAGTACATGAGGATAAAATGATATTGATCTGTTATGGTTTGGGCAAAGGAAACAAATAGGTAAAATATGCTCGGTTGACTTAAAATTCTTGAGTATTTAGCATAGCTTTAGCTTATAGTGTAGCACAACTTCCCTGGTGATGACCCATAGGATAGGACTATGATAAAAATTGTGATCTGCAGCATCCCAATAATTACTTATTTGTCTATTGGCATTTCATTCGAACTTCTGATTTCTTTTCTAGATTCCAGTTTTCTCTATGATTTAAGCTTTGGCAATTTCTTGTTGCTACTCCCTGCAAATGCACAGGAAATTAGGAAATAAGTGTCTAAACTATGGAAGAACAACTTCCATAGTTTTATTATCCTGAAATTTATTCTATCAGTTATATTAGAAATTTGAAGAAGCTGCAAATTCTAGAAATTTAATAGTCCAAGGTTTCAAATTTCCCTCTAGATTTATTGCACCTTCTTCTTTTCCTTCTATATCGTTAAACCTCTCTTATAATACAATTGATAGAGGTAAAATGATTGAACGAGAAAAGTATATTTGAAAATATCTGGAAATCCTCCCACGAGGCGACTACAATGGAAGCTGTCCCAAACCCTAATAATATTCTCAATAATTCTCCTAACTCTTCTAAACTGACTTTAAATAAGAAACCCTGATTAGTAAGCTCATGCAGGAATGAGCCCATGCCTAACACTTAAGTCCAAAACTGACTCAGTTAAACTAGAATAGTTAAATACTAAATAACTCAAACTAATAATTAATTATATTTGGTGCTCCCTGGGTAAAAACCCTCCATGAAGCAGGCTTCCAATGCCAACGTGCCGTGCTATCAACAATCCTAAGAGAATAGTATACGTTGACTATATTACTTCACGAAATAATATTATCTTGCTCCCTTTAAAGGAGCTTTCTAGACTTCTTGCTTTTCATATTCGAGCGTTCCTCTGGCAGCAGGGGCTTAAATTATTTCTAACCCGTCCATGTATTGCTCCTATTACTAATTCATCTGTTGCTTTCATCTTATTGATTATTATCCTAACTCACATCTCTCCGTTTCCTTTCTTCTTTTTCTGTGTCCGGTGGTTCTGATGGCTCTTTATGTCAGGTTGAAATCTGGGAAGAGAGAAAGGTTTTTGGATCGAGGGGCCAAAATCTTAGAAATGAAATTCTGGGGAAGAATCCTTCTCCGGCCAGCAATGGGAAGACTTCAAATGCTATTAAGGTGGTGAAGAGAGATGCTACATCTGTCAGGATTGTAAGTACAAATCCACGTCTTATTGTGTTGCAGAAGATTCCATATTTTGTTCGACATTACTGGCAGAATAATACTTCTTATTTGTATATTTCATTTTTTTAATTCCAGAAATTAGCTGTTGGACGTTTGCCAGAAAAGATTTTGACTGCGTTGCAGTTGGTACATGATGAAGCTGTCAATGAAGAAGCAACCTTAGGGAAATTTCATAAAGCACTTTCTTCTGTACAAGAAATCGAGAAAGATGTTCAGTATGCTTCTTCTCAAGGTTTGACATGAGCTGTTTTCCTCCAGTATGTACATCCTTCTGTGAATAACTATCGATGGGTTGGAGTTTTGTATGTAGATATTATTTGACATGAGCAGGCATGCACACAATGCGAAACGTGCTAACTTCACAGGAGGTCTTAATGGAATTTCTTGTTCTTTGAAGACCATAATTCCTATTCCATTATATTACGAATTTTGATTGAATATTAAAATTCATCCACTCCTCTGATGTTCATCTTTCATTTTGCCTTCAGGAAATCTCAACAGTTCTGATGTTATTGATAACTTAGAGAAACAGGAGAATGAGATTAAGCAATGCATTAGCGAACTTGAGAAGTCTGAAGCAGTTAGAGTTGCCCTTGTTTCACAGCTTAGAGAAGCACTTCAAGATCAAGTATGGTTTGGTTTGTGCTAGCTTTTTTCTTTACAATCTACTTGATGGCAATCGGTGTTACATGGTCGTTTTGGTTGATAAATGTAATCAGAAAGTTTGAATAATAAACTAAGATACCTCTATGAGAATTTAATCTTCAAATGAAGTAATGTACCCTTTATGTTATCGAAAAATTCCATCCCATCTAACATCTCTGCACACGTCTGAGTGCTTTTCAAACTGACAGTTTAAAATTTTTCAGGAAGCAAAGCTGGAGCAGGTTCGAAGTGAAATATCTGTAGGCCCTCTCTCTCTCTCATGCGTGCACACACACACACAAATGAAAATAAATTATGCACCATTCTTGCGCTTGGTCAAATTGTACCTAGAGACGACCTTTGTTTCGCAGCAGAATAGTTCTAAGGAAATGAAATATAGAATCTTATGTTTGGACTTCAACAGCATGTTTGGACCTGAAAAACGACTGTAGGAAAGTCTTAAGTACATTTAAACACACTATGTGGGGGAATTCATAGAATTAAATCAATTAGAGTATGGTTGGCTTTGACCTCGAAAAAAAAAATGGAGTATCCAGGCTCCATTTTCGACGAAACACGATCTTTTATGTCCTTTGGTTTCTGTTTCAGCACTATTCTCAAGCCACACAGCATAAAAGATCATCTGCAGTTTTTGTCTTCGCTCGTTACATCTCTATTTTGCATGCAGGTTGCTCAAGGCCAGATTGAGCAAGCAGCTAATATCAGACTCCAGCTCACACCAAACTCCTCCGCGCTGCCACCAGTAAACCAGGCGGTGGTTGAACCCACTTTTCCTCCTCCAACAACCAACGTCACTGTGCCTTCCAATCCTCCGACTTCATTCGTGAACACCACCGTGGAGGACAGCAAGAAGGCTGCAGCAGCTG